>PVIJ01014404.1:22872-41175 GCA_004024925.1 Scalopus aquaticus | reverse complement strand
GGCGGTGAGAGGGTTCACCAGAGACAGACCGGGGGGGAGAACAGGCCGATCAGAAATACACTGCTGAGGGGAGCAGCGGGCAAGGCAGGAGAGGTCTGCCGCACCATGTGGGAATCTCCCCGGCCGGGCGTCGAACTCGCATTGCTGCTGCCGACAGCTCCACAGCACAGCGCTTAACCGCTGAGCCACCAGGGAGGCCCACTCCTCCAGTATTTTTGTCTTTCTCCTCCTGACTTACTTTCCTTAGCATTATCCCTTCCAGTCCACCCTTATTGTCAGGATGGGCAAGAGTTCATCTTTTTTACAGCTCAGTAGTATGAAGGGAATTTGTTTTCCAGAAAGTCAGAATCATAGTTTGAAATGTTTTCGTACACCACAGAGAGATCCTGCTTACACTATTTGCCAACGGATCTTCCTAAAGCATGTCAAGGCGACAGTTTCATGAGCACTGGAAATTCTAACCAGATGATTTAGTGTCAAATTCAGTGCCATCTCATGT
This sequence comes from Scalopus aquaticus, assembly GCA_004024925.1. Taxonomy (NCBI): domain Eukaryota; kingdom Metazoa; phylum Chordata; class Mammalia; order Eulipotyphla; family Talpidae; genus Scalopus; species Scalopus aquaticus. The sequence goes on along the minus strand of PVIJ01014404.1, from coordinate 40,676 downwards.
CATATGTGAGCATATAAAGTGGCAAGCATTGTAGAAAATAAGAAACAGAGGTGGGATGTAAACGTGAAAAAGGGGAAGGAGGGGACTCAGCCTCAGCGAGTTGGGGCAATGATCACTGTTACTCTGTCTTTGTGAGGACACCGCGTTTAGCCCAAGGGAGACCCCGAGCGCTCTGCTGCTTGGACCCCGTGGGGAGTACATTCAAATCATGGCCTGAAAATCAAAGGGCAACTCTGAGACCCTGGGCCAGTTCCTTACATTCCTGCTGGTTGCCCCTTATTTGTAGAGACGGGCTGTTTTGAAGATTGAATGTGCTAATACATGAAAAGAGCCTTGGCCGGTGGTGCACATACACTAAAGCCCTCAATAATGGCTGATTTTCATCACCTTCATCACCTACATCATGCTCACTTACCCCTGTGGGGGAGACTTCTGGGTAAATCTCATTTCTTACGTTACATTTCTTTTATTGGCTGAAATGTCTGCAATGTTCATCCATTATTATAACAATGAGAAAAGATGACACTATTTAACAGAGAAAATAGGCCTCCTGCTGCCCCGGGCCCAGGCACAAAGCAGGGGCAGAGATGAAGCCCCAAACGAAGGCCCTCGCCTCTGACAGAGGCGTGCTCTTTTGTATTAGAAGAGGACGAAGGTTAAGATTGGGGATTTTAACTCTTCACATTGTAGTGCATGTAGAGATTGCTAAGGTTTGCACCGCATTGGAGCTGCCAGTTTGCTGGGATTGAGGGAGCTCTGGGGTGTAGGCTGAGACCAGGAGGGTCCGGGCAACCGGAACAAGTTGGTCAGTGAAGTGAGTGGTGAGATCGCCCACCAAACTGTGACCCTTCTTGCAGGCACACCAGCTGGGCGACTCTGAAATGTTTGCAGGTGAGGTTCCAACCTCACCTCCAAGCTGAGCAGGGCGCATCCCTGGTGCCCTGGGGGTGGGGGAGGAATCGAAGTGTCCTAAAGCTGGATGAGAAGTGGGGTCCAGGCGTGGGCCACCCTGGGGAGACCCTGCACAATTTTCTGCCCTCTGTGCTGTGTTTCCTAAAAGGCCCCCCATCTCTGAAGCTGAGCACAATCCCAGGGATGCTGTGCTGAGCCCCTAGGCCCTGATGTCCGAGGAAGCGCCTCTCAGCACCTCTGAGATGAAAGCTGCCCCAGGGAAGAGTCAGAAGCAGAGTGGGAATTCCAAGTTTAGAGACAAGAGAGAGAGAGGGCCTTTGAATGGTTCCTCCGGGTAATCCTTGAGAACCAGGGGTGTTGACTTTATGTTGGCTGGAGTGACCACCACACTTTTGGTGGCTGCTGAGTTCTTTGTGCTGTTGCATTAAGGTCGCCTCAACCCTGGGGGCTTTGCTCTCACTCTGCAGAGAGGTGATGGGGTCCCCACAGCCCTGGAGGCTGGAAGTGGGAAAGCAGGGCCATGCTCCCTCCAAGGCACCAGGGAGGGTCCTTCCTCCCCTCCTCTAGCCTCTGGCAGATCCAGGTGTTCTTGGCTCGTGGCCTCACCCTCCAATCTCTGCCTCCATCTTTACATGGCTTCTCCTCTCTGTGTCTCTTCTTCATGTCTCTTTATAAGGACATGTCACTGGATTTAGAGTCCACCAGATAATCTGAGGTGATCTCCTCTCGAGATCCTTAAGTTAATCACATCAGCAAAGATTTCTTCCAAGTAAGATAGTATTCAAGGTTCTGAGAGTTAAGGCAAGCACAAATCTTTTTTTTTTGGGGGGGAGGGCAGGGCACCATTCAGTCCACTACAGACTGGGAACAAAGGGTGTTAGAAAACCAGGGGCGGAGGGTTATCTGGGCTTTCTCCAGAAAGGTCACCAGGACTGAGCCCACTCTGATCTAGGTTCCAGTTTACATTTCCCAGCCCAACCCAACGAGGTGTCCTTGCTCAGCACGAGTGCTCTCCCCTTCTACAGTGCTTTCTCGAACTTTCTCCACTCTTGCAAACCAGCACCCCTCCCCCCACCCCCTCCACAGCTGATCTTGCCAACCATATCACAGAGCAAACAGAGGCTATCACAGAGGAACACCCCAATATTCCCAACCCCAAACCCCAATACTCTATCTGTCCTACCTTTTCCTGGGTCCTCTTGTTCCTATAAGAAAAGGTGTTTCTCCTCCAAGCAAGCCCGACGACGCCACCTTGATGATCCCCAGTTCTCCTGTCTTCTTTGGTTTCAACAGCTTCCGCTCTTGTGGGTTCTCTGCCATCATTTAAACACATGCTTTTTCTACCAACTTAAAAAAGGTGCCAATGCCCTCCCCATGCCACTTCCAGCCAATGCCCTTCTTGGCCCATCCCCCAACATCAAGCCCTTCTGGATTGTTGGGTGCACGCGCTGCTTCCGCTTTCCTCCTCACAAGGTCCCCCCTCCATGGAAGTGGCCGTCCTCACTTCCCAGCTGCAAGTCCAAGGGCACTTTCAGCCCTCGACTTATTTTGCGGAATTTGCTGCACAATTTGCAGCCCCTTTCTTACCATGTGTATTGTCTTGAATTCTGTGACTCCTCACTCTCCTGGTTTGCTCCTTACTTCTTTGGCCACATCAGCTCGGGCTTGTTTTGCAAGTTTATTTTTCCATTGGACATTTAAATGTGGAAGTCCCCCATAGTTTGAGGCTGGAAAGGGAAGCTGGCATCAGTATTGTTTTTAACTCCCCAGATGATTCTAGTATGCAGCCAAATTTGAGACGCTGGGACCAAGAGACTCTTCTAGATGGTTCTGTCCTCTCCCCCACCCCAAGCTAGGAGGAAGGAATGTAGCAATGCTCTGCCCCGGGGGTTCAACACTTTCTTTTAAGCAAAGAAGGGGCTAGATGCTGTAAGAGACGATCCAAACAATCGGCAGATAAAGGAGCATCTACACACGCGCACAGACACACACACACACACACACGCACACGCGGGCCCATAACCTGCGGGCCCCACGCGTCTCTCTCTCTCAGGCCCTGCAGTTCTTTCCTCCGCGAGCATTTCTGGGGGCTTCATCAGATAATGTTCAGGTGGGACAGACAGGGCCTCAGCCCCCCAGTTTGGGTCCATCCGCCAGGACGGGGATTGTCACCCGAAGGAAGGAGGGGTGAGCGGCACTGCCTCCAGGAAACCCGCAGCCTCGCTCCCCTGCCTCGAGCCCTGGAGACCCTGGTCCCCACACCCTGCACCCCAGCACCACCCTTCAGGCTGTCCTGTCTGGGCACCTGTCTGGCATCTGCCAAATGGCGCCTCCCTCCCTTGCCCCTCCCCTCCCCGCCCCTCCCCGTGTTTGGGCAGTGGGGTCAGAGGTGTTCAACAACTCAGCGTTTCAACTCAACGAAGTGGGAAATCTCCCCAGGAAGTGCCGGATCATAAATTTCACCCAACAACAGGCCCCACCAAGCTCAGGCGTAAGAAACCTCCCGCCACTCACCGTCTTTGGGCACCCCACGAGGGCTTGGGGCGCCAGGGCGCAGGCAGGGCTGGTCTGGTAGTGCAGAGATGTTGGGGGTCCACGCACTTAGCGCCATGCCTGTGAGTGTGTGGACGTCTGTCCCTCTGCCACTGTCACTGGCCAGTTTTCTTACACCCCTGGGAGGAGGAAGTGGGCCTTACGTGGGTGAAATCCACCCCTGGGGAAGCGGGAGTGGAGGTTCTTCCACTGCACAGGTTTGTGGGGCCCTGTGGCAGCAGGGCCAGGCAGTTCCCTGACTCAGGCAGATGGGTAAGGACGGAGCCCTCCGGGGCTTTTGTAGGTTTTTCATTATCTTTTTTCAGGGAGGGAACCAGGTATAGGGCAGGTAGAGTGGCTGGGGGGCCAGGAGGCTGGCAGGCGGGGGGCAGGAGGGTAACCCTCTGCCCCTGCCAGCCTCCTGGCCCCCGGCAAGTCTTTACTCTTTTCCTGGGCTCTCTGCTGCTGCTGCCGCTTCTCTTTCTCTTGCCTCTGCTTCCACCGCTGGTGTCACGCTCGGCTCTCTACTGCGCCCCTATAAGCCCTCTCTCCAGGCCAGGTGTGCCCACTCACGCACGCCCACATCCTGCTTCAGGGGCCGCCATGAGGCCCGCAGGGGTCTAGCAGTAAATCTGATGACGGGAGGGCAGAAAATCCTGATCCATCTTTAGTTTACCCTACAGGCCCCACGTGGATGGGCTCCAGCCTGAGCGTGAGGCCTGCTGTTTGTGGGGTCACAGATTGGAGTGGGCAGGTCTAGCCACTGCTGAGCGCTGGGTTACAGAGGGGTGGGCTACAGCAGCAGCCAAGGGGCTAAAAAGGGCTCTGGTCCCTCCCCTGCTGTGTGACTCTGCGCCAGTCACTTTATGTCTCTGACCTGCATTCCCAGCTGTGGAGTGAGGGGATCGCAGGGTCCACGCGGGTGCAGGAGCTCTGGGTTTTGCCCACCCTGCTCTGCGCAACACCTGCAAGGTGAAAGGAGGGTCTCGTCAGGGTCAGCGTTCGTCCTGTGCGCATGCTCAAGGGCCCGCTCCCGGCATGGCGCTCTGGCTGGGGGGGAAGCCCGGGGACTCAGCCCACGCCCACCCCACTCCCACTCTGCCCCCTACACCGGGCTGAAGCGGTGCCGGGAACCATCCGCGCCCTGCACCTTCACACCTGCTGGGAGGGGTCGGAGATACAAAAGTGATGCCTGCACCCCAGTGGGGCTTGAAAAGGAGCGGGTGATAAGGACAAGCCACACGATGGACAGCCCCCCTCAAGTACAGGACCTTCATCTCCCAACAGCCCCCGAGCGCCGTGCAGTCACTTAACAATGAGGATACTTCTGAGAGATGCATCGTTAGACTTCCTGGTGGTGTAGACGACACGGAGTGTGACCATGCAGACCTGGATGGTTCAGGGAGGGGCACTCAGCCGTGTTCTAAACCCACATGGCAGTGAGAAGGCAGAGACCTGAACCCCGCTGGCGGCCTGCTTCGCTGCTGGTCCCCCAAGGCGTGAGAGGCAGGGGAGCAGCCTCCAGCCTCTGCTGAGATGCCACCTCCTGTCGTGGGGACCGAGACAGGCAGTCCGTCAAGACCCTCGGGAGGGGCAGCGGGCAGGGCAACGGGCCGGCTGGCGGCGGCCCTGAAGGAGAGGCTGCCCCTCGGGGTATCGCGCCCACTTGCAGCTCTGGGGCTCAGATTTCCCATCAGGTCCCAGAAGAACCATTCTGGGGCAGCACACAGACTTCTGGGGGGATGGAAAAGGCCAACCAGGCGAGCTTCACCCCTCAGACCAAAAAGAAAAACCCTTGGGGGCCTGGACGATGTAGGGGGTGGAAATTAGGAAGATAGGCTAGTTGTGGATCTGAGTGCCCTCAATGAGACCCCCGCATTTTCTGTACCCAGTAAGGAGGAAGCCCCGGAATGGGTCAGCTGTTGGGGTGGCGGGTTCTGAGTTTTGATGGCTTGTGCCTGAAACACCCTTATTCCCAGCAGCGAACCCCCTGGCTGGCGGCTGATGGGAAGGCCCAGCCTCATCTCCCCAAGGGGTAGCCTGTTTTCCTTGCCCCTCTGATTTGCATGTGTTCCGGTGATTTGGCTGGGGATTTCTGCACCCGAAGCGTTTGCAGACCTCTAGACGACGACTCTGTGCTCGTTTCAAATGAGAAGGGAAAAGTCACAGTGGCTTGTAGGGTCTTGCACCCCACATCAGGGCTCGCCGCATGCGCTGCCGCTCTCTTACCTGCAGGTTCATTGGTCTCTGCTCCCGGCCTCTGTTGATCTCTGGTTGTGCTCTGCCTGCCTCAGGTCCTGGCCGGGCCTCACCCAGCTTTTCCAGCAAAAGTTGTATGTATTTTTTCCAAGTGGCAAAATCAACAAGAGGCACGTCTGTGGTCTTCTGGTCACTGAGGCACAGAGGAATGTTTCATTGATAAAAGCGCCTCACTAGGGCCTCCCTGGTAGCGCAGTGGGTTAAGTCTCAGCCTATGAAGCTCTCTGCAGCCACAGCAGCATGAGTTCGATCCCCAGCCAGGGAGATTCCCACATGGCGCAGCAGACCTCTCCTGCCTCGCCCGCTGCTCCCCTCAGCAGTGTGCTTCAGTCGATCTGCCTGTTCTGCTCCCCACTCTGTCTCTGGTGAATCCCCTCACCACCCCCACACCTCTGGCCTACACCCCAGTTCTTGCATGCATGCATAAATAAATATTTTTAAAAAAACAAAGCTCCTCACTAAAAGCCTGCAGTTGACATTGGGCATAAGCACAGCAAATCATTCCTCACAGCCCAGCCCAGGGGCTCAGAAAGGCCCCGCGAAGCCCCACGTCCTGGGACCAGGGAGACCGTTTCTTTCTGGTGTGTAACTTGAAGGCCTCCAACCTGCCCAGACTGGGCACCGGCCAGAGGCTGGCCTGAGCCCTCACCCAGAATACGAGACAATGTAATCCCAACTGTGGCTACAGAGAGAGGAGAGAGAGGAAGAGAGGAAACCTCCCCGGGGAATAAAAAGGCCAAAATCTCATGGTCTCGATGCCAGCGCCACACTGGTACAGGTCCAACGCCTGCCCAAAATGGCCTCCCCTGAAAGCCCCTGCAGGAGGCTCCACTGGGGTGGGGAGAGGATTGGGGTAGAGAGGAGAGTGCTGGGCACTAAGCTCCATCCTGGCCTCACATAAAGAGAGCAAAATCAAAACCCATGGCTGGAAAAAAAAAAACAACCCTAAATTTAATTGGCTAGGAAACAGGATTCCTGGGGCCTGTGCTTTCTCAGCTTCCTGAGAAGGATTTAGGCAGGGGCACTTCCCCGCCCTCGGGATAAAAAAAAGGATTAAATTGGGGTTGGTCTGGCCAGGACAAATTGCATGCAGAGTATACAGTTGCTTTGCATATTTCATGTGCTTTCAAGGAGAGGAAGAGGGGGTAGGGGCTGGGGTACTGATGAGGGGGGAAACGAAAAACAACTTGCTGTTTTCATATGGTGGGATAAAACTGTTTTGTCTCCGTGACTGGGAGCACCTCAATGGCGGGCACTGTGTCGTGACAAGATTTTTTTTTTTAAATTAAGCTCAGCTCACAGCCGAGCCGTAGCCCCCAGAGGTGCTGCAGCTTTAATTGTGTTCGGTATGAGCTACCGAACAATATGTCTTGCTCCATGTGAATGGCCGTCCAGCGTACGGTCCCCCTGGCATTGAAGCAGAGCCAGACCCCGCTTTAGTGAACCCGTTCAGGAATGTGGGTTAATTCGGCCGACCCTTTTTACCCCCACAGCTCTGTTTTTGTGAGGTTGGCAGAAACTGACACGTTTTCTTTTGCTTAATTAAGTTGTTCAGTAGAAGGCTGGTCAAACAGTTGCATCTACGTGGGGAGTCTGGAGATACACAGAAAGCCGTGGGCGTTTCCAACATAAAAAGGGGGATTCTGTTATTGTTTGGGTGTAGACGGGTCATTTTTTCAAAGTTACTGCTGCCTGGGTGACCACAACCCTGCACGCAGCCCTGAAAGGAAATTAAAGCTGCTTAAATACAACTACCTTGGGTTCGAGCGTTTATTTTTAAAAGAGAGAGAGCCCAGAGAAACGCAACGGTCTCATTTATGTGGCATTTTATTTCTTTGTGGCCCTTCTGGGTTCTTTTTCTTTTTGAAGGCCAACAGTGGACGCATTTAAATAAGACAAGTAGGGACATGATGGAGGCCCGCAGGGGGATGAAACCTTCGCTCCAATCAGCAGCACAAAATGCCCCGGAGAACTTGCCTTGGCCTGCTTCTCCGGGCAGAGGAGAGGGTCCAGTCACCCTCACGTTAGGCCAGGCCCGGGGCGGGAGAACCCACCCCCTCCTGCTCACAGGACCCCGGTGTCATTCCTTGCTGATGTTAAGACAACCGCAAACAACCTCAGTCTCACGGACACCCCAAGGACCGAGGACTGAGGCCCTGATGTGAGACTTCCCTCGCCGGGGCGCCTGCCCGCGGAAGCCTGTATTTCTCACTGAGCCTTGCAGGCGTTTCCCCGGGGTTCTTGGCTCTTTAGCTACACGTGAGTTTTCCTTATATAATTAAAGGGAGACGTGGCTGGACTGGAAGCGGGCTTTGGGGTCCTGCTCGTAATAGCAAGCTCAATATATGGTAGGACCAGGACCCTGAGTGAGTTCTCATGGGTGCCTTTGTGCCTCAGTTTATCCATAACAGCAGGTGCCCTGCTGGTACGCAGCAGGCATCCACCATGACTCTCTGAGCCGCACTTTGCCCTCTTTCTGCCTCTGCAACGAATCCATGTCTGGAAAACCCAGTGACCCCACGAGTCCTCAGTGCGGAGCCCCGGCTCTGGCCATCTCTGGGGCCCCTGGATTACATCTTGGGGTGTCGGGGCTGCTCCAGAGAAGTGTGCACACGCTTGGTTGCAGCAGAGCGGGCCCTTGTGTCTGCTTTGGAGCACACTCAGGTTTTCCTCAGAGCAGCCCTCCCGCCCCAGGCCTGGCCTAACGTGAGGGTGACTGGATCCTCTCCTCTGCCCGGAGAAGCAGGCCCACGATTACGTTTTTCTCCTTCTAGAGAGGAAGAAGAGTGACTGGTCAACCAGCCAAAGAGACTGCTGTGTTTTTTTCATAGACAGGAAAAAATGGGCGAGTATTTAAGTTGCAAGAATGATGAGATGATTCTTTAACTTGAAAACAAACCAAAACCCCATCCCCAGTTTGAAGTATTAATTATTTGGATCAATGGTCTAGACTGACACTAGCTCCTTGTTCCTTTTGAGCAATAGCTGCTTACTCCCCAGACACTGCAGAGCTGGTTCAGAGCTATACCCAGGATGCCCTGGTCCTATATTTAGGTTGTGTATATGCAGGTGCCCAGAAATACACAGGGAGACACCCCGTGCAAGGGCCTGCCACCTGGGAGAAGAGGGTGGAGCGAAGGGCCTGTCCTGGTAGGCACATCCACTCCCCAAATGCCTTGTTCTGCAAAATGCTTTCAAAGGTTCTGGGGCCCAAGTTCAAGGCCCCCACAGTCCCTTGGGCTGCAGGGTCCCTGCCTCACTCCTCCCTCAGCCACAGCTTCAGGAAGGCCCCAGGACTTTCTTGCCAGTCCTCGCTCGGGGGGCCGTGCTGGTGAGGTCACCTGCCTTACCTCCAAGAAGGCAACTGCACAACCACACAGTGGCACACGCAAGTTTCCCATAACAGCTGACGGGCTGGTCCCAGCAGCTCTGAGAGTGGGGCTGTCAGAGGCCAGCGGAGGCCCGAGCAGATGGGAGCCGAGATGGCCGGGCGGCAAGTGCGGGCCAGAGAGAGTCGAGCCGCCTGGCAGCCTTCCCACCGTCTGGAGGCGGTGTGTGTGGGGCTGGCGATCCGGTTCCCCGCTCAAGGTGGCAGCCCGCTCCCCCTTCCCAAGTCGCTGACAGCCTGGGCAGATTTTTCTTTGGCTTTTTAAAATCCAGGACACACTCTGGCTCAGAGGCTCCAAGTTCCAGCTGCTGGAGAGAACTGGTCTGCCCCTTCACCGCCCCGCCGCCCACACGTGTTGTCCCGCCGCCAGCCTAACGTCTTTGCACCCAGGGCAACAGAAGGCCTCCCTCATGCGGGCAGGCCCGCCGGAGCTCCGGGGCCACAGCTCAGGTCCTGGAGACGGAGGGGAGGCTCACCAGGGCTGGCCGGGAGCCATCCCACTATCCCTGGCACTTGCAGTTCCACATGGGGCTCTGTGGCTCTTCAGGACAAAGAGGAGGGCTTTTTTTTTTTTTATCAGTCCAACGTTTTGCTGACAAATGCATAATAAAGTGACAGCCAGCGACCAAGCAGCATTTTAAAGCCCCCAGTTCCGGGAGGCCGAGCCCAAGCGGGGATGGTCACTTTCTGCAGGTGTTCGGGCCAGTGTCCCCACATTTGCATGCATTTGCATATACTGTCAAACAGTGGGCTGACAGAAAGTCTGAGGAGGTCTGGACACAGCCCAAACCTGTCAGTGGCTTTCTCCTTGCCAGTCAAGGTTGGCTTGGGCTGCAATTAAAGCAGGAAACGGAGACTTCTGACATTGGGTCTACCCGGCCACAGCTGGGCAGAGCGAAGCGGAAGAGTGTGCTCCGTGCAGAAAGACAAGATGAGCGCTGGACAAAAAGAAGGACACGAGGGAGGCGAGGGCGTGCGCTCAGACAGGGCGCCCTCAGTGCTCTCTTCCAGGGGAGACCCGCAGTCTCTGAGCCCCCGCCTGGCTGCTCTGGGTGGTTTGTGGTGGTTGTCGGGGTGACCAGCAATCCCACACTGTGTGGAAGGGGTACACCAGCACTCACGTTCTCCAGGCTTCAGGAATAAGCTCAGGCCAGAGGGAGGAAACAGATGAAGAGATGGTTCTCTGGGCCCCCACCCCCGGCATGGCTCCCTTGGGCTGTGTGGGGCTGACAAGTAGGTCTCAGGGCTTCAGAGGGGTGAGAAACTGGGAGGAAGCCAAGCCAGGCTTCACGTCGCCCCCCCACCCCCCCATCTCTCTGCACAAGACTGACGCGTCCTGGACTTGGGTGGGAAAGAAACCGAAGCCAGCGCCTGGGTGGCTGGAGAGTAACACCCCCCAAGAGGCAGGGAGGAAAAGAGCAGGCGAGGAAGGAGGCAGAGGTTGTCCACGAGATTTGTGTTTGGGGAGGCCCGCACCTTCTGCAATGTTGGTCCACAGCTTCTTTAAGCGAGACGCACAATTCATGAAATACTTCACGGCGCAGCAGTGGCGGGCACTAGAGTTTCAGGAGCAGCAGACAATAGATTCTGTTTATCCGCCCACAACACAGACACTGTTTAGCTCTGGACTGCAAGTGGCGGAGCCATCTGGCTCATATCTCCACAGTAAAACATTGTCTGTAACACAAAAAATGACTACATCCCCAGGACAAACTAGTGTGACCTCTAAATAAAGCCTCCCTCTGAAGCCATGATATCACACTGCGCAGGGGACACCAGCACAATTGAATCTGGTCACCAAAAGCCCAAGTGACATAGGACTATGTAAATGGAATTTTATAGGAGACTTTTTGTCCTCCGTGGCAAACCATCCAGATCCGTCCACAGCACTGAAACATCTTTTTCATTCACCCCGGGGACAACAGTGCGGTTCTATTCGGGGCTTGGCAGCCCCCTTTCTCCCGCGCCCGGCCCAGGAAGCACACGTCCCTGGCCATAGGCAGCACCTGCAGCTATGGCCTCCAACAACATTTCACTGATGGGGGCCCACCTGCACCAGCCTTTTTTCTGATATTCTGGAAACAAGTGGCCCTTTCTCCTCCCTGCCAGGGAGAAGGGCCACGATTGCCAGCTTCTTCACAAATAGCCGAACAAGTCACTCGCAGCCTTGCGCCACCTGAATGCCCGCCTCACACACATACACACACACTCACACACACTCCCCACCACCCCGTCCAAGAAAGGGGCCATTTCAATGGAAGAAGTGTCATTCTCCGGAAAAGACCCAATTCAGCCTCCACAACCAAGGCGTTTGTGTGGCTGTTTGGTGGGAAAATTTCATTACAGAAATTGAGACATGACGAAGAACAGACCAGAAGGCTGGCTCGGCTGAAGCATTCCACCTGGGCCAGCTCCTGCGGGGCTGGCTTGGTTTCATAAAGAAAAAAAGCCCCCAACCCATTCCTGTGCCCGAAACATTTTGCCTGACAAAGTCAGATCTCGTCAAGCTTCCCCAATGGAGGCGCTAGACTCATTTTGCAGCCAGACTTACCTGAGGGAGCAATGATGAAAACACCAGGTATGGGAATAAATGGAAGAGGGTTGAATTCCTCTGTGAACGTGCATACACATCTGGTCATCTTAGGCAGCTCACGTCACTCCTTGATGCTTAGCCACATGGATGAGAAGGGGTAGAGCTGTCTTGTCTTACGTTGGGGATGTGCGTGATAAAAGCTTAGCACGTGCCTGGCACACAGTGAGGGTGATTTTAATAAATGGCAGCTCTCAGCATGATGGCAGCAAATATTGGGGATCACTTCTGTGTTGTCTGGTTAATTCCCACAGGCAGGAAGCTTCTGGGGAAACACTGGCTCCTGCTAATAGTGACCTGTTTTAGGATCACTTATTTAGCACAAACTCAAATTTGGGGCAAAGTTAGGTTGTTTACTTCCCAGTAGTTGGCTTGTCCTCAGAAAGTTTATCTCAGATACTGAGAAAGAGAGTACTTTCTTCATGTCTCTGGTCCAAACCGCATATATCCAGTCATTCTGACAACAATCCGATCTTTTAAAAAGTGAGAAATCACAATAGCCAGGTGTCAGGTGTAAAGTTGGTACTTGTTTGATATGTTAAAATGATTTTATTACTTTTGCCTTATTTCCAATCAATCCCAAGGTTTGAATTGCCAATAATTAAGAGTAATCCTTATATTTACAACAGGTGAATTTCTAGAAGCAATTTCTATTTGGTTGAAACTGACTGCTGATTTTTCTCAAAGAGTGCAGGATGGAGAAGATGCAGCAAACCAAGAGCCCGAGGACAGTTCTCCATCAAGACCACCATGGAGAACTGGGGGCCCGGCCCTCAGTTCTGCAGAACAGGACGCTAAGTTCCACTGCTAGCTCCTTGGACCCCCCAGACAGCTTTAGCAGAAATCTAGTGTTCCCAGAATATCAAAACCAGTGGAAATTTTCATATGGAAAATCTCCCAGACTTTGTTTTTGGAAGAATATAAAATATTCAGTACATATGCACAAATATTCACCTCTATTTGGTTAGTTGTTTATTGGGTGGGGGGTGCGGGGGGGGTTAATGCTTAGGTCAATGCTTAGAACCGCAGCAGGAAAACCTGGCACCCCAGTTCCCATAGTTCATCCAACAAATACAAATGCATGTCAGCTACAAAGCCTGCCTTTGGGAGGGATGCAGGGAATCGGGTCCTTTCATGGACTGTTGAGGCAATGTGAGTTGGAACCTCCTTTTTTGAAAGCCATTTGGCTCTCTATCTCTACCAACATGTAAAATGTTTAGAGACTCTGTCCCAGAAACTCCACCCCGGGACTATATCCTACCGACCTACTGCTTCAGGAGTGGGAAAACACAGTATGAGGGGTCTGATTAGAATATTATTTGCAGTGGTAAAGAGATGGAGATAACCTAAGTGTCCAGTGATTGGGGACCGGTTGCATAACTTCTCCCACAGAAAGAAGGAAGGGGAGCAGGCACTTGGCACGAACTGTACCTGCATCTGTATCTATCGATACAGAAAAGGTGCTTAAAAAATGTATGTGGAGCCCTCCAGAACACGACAAGAGGAGGGCTTTGAATTTTTACAGCACGCCCTTTGGTATTACTTGAAATTTTAACCAAAACCACACAATCTCTTTGTACTTTAAAAAATAATACAAGTTAAAATACGTTTCCCAGGAATGGCTCACTGTCGGGCGGCTGGTGCCCCTTGGCAGAGAAGACATGGGCTTTGTAAGGGAGAAGGGAAGGCCAGTTGGCCAGCCAGACTTCCTGGACACCCACTGTGAGAAGCCGGTGCCAGAGGCTGAGGGAGTGCTGCCCAAAGAGAAAAAATAACTGCCCTGAGGCACTTCCTGTGGCCTGTTGTCTGTGGCTGAAGTCCTAGAAGATGGAGGATGACTCGACTTACCCCAGTGGTAGGGTTTCAGCGGCCAGTGGCTACCTAGTGTTGATTCTGTGATGTTACAGGCCCAGAGTCCAGACTGTGGGGTCAGAATCTGGGGGCAGCCCTGCCACTTACTCACCGAGGGACTTTGGTGAGTCACCTCAGTTTCCTTCTCCGTAAGATGGGGAGAATGAGATGATCGACCTCACGAGGTGACCGTGGCCGCTTCACATAGACCTTGGTGCGCCTGTGCCCCAAGGCCCATGAACCCCGCGGTTCTGACTTCTGTTGCTATTATTATTATTAGCCTTATTATTGCCATGACAACTAATTTGGCTCTCCACCCACTGCCCTGCACCCAGAGGCGACTGTGTGATGTCATCTACATTTCTGAGGACGCTCTGCCCCACCACGCATTAGGGGTGGGTTTTGAGTATCCCCACAAACAGGGTTCTGTGTGTCTAACCAGCCGTACGCTTTGCTCACGTCCAACACAGCAGACGGGGCGGGGGCCTGAGCATCTGGCTCTGGGGGGGGGGGGGCGGCTTTGTAATTGCCGAGCCACACACAGGCGGCTGCTAAACCAAATGTCATTAGAGCTACAGAAAAATACCTGCCCTGCCTCCAGCCAGGCTCCCAGGTGAGCCCGTCCCACGGGGTGGGGACAGTTTCTCCAGAAAAGGACCCAAGTGTACCCTCTCGGGAGCCATTTGTGGCAAAACTGGAGCCGGCCCCAGCGATCAGACATGGCTGTCTTGTCCCCAGCGCTCTCAGGGCAGCCCCCTTTGCCCGAGGGTGCTGATGGGAAGAAACGGATCTGGAAAAGAAACCCCATGGACTCCCCTGGAAGGGCAGGGGGCTCAGGGTCTGCAGGTGCCGAGGCAGACACAGAAGCCTGGAGGAGTGGCGGCCCCTCTCTCCCTCCCTGGTGCTTCTCTCTGGGTATCGGCTCCACCCTCTGGGCTCTGTCCTGCGTGATCGTCTGAATGATCATACCAGGGAAAGGAATTTTCTTACTCAAAATGACCCTGAAGCCACTCAAGGCAAATGAGTCCCCAGGGCACGCCCCTAACGCTGGCACAGGCGGGCCAGGCAGAACCTGGGTCTCTGGCATTTGGAGCGAAATCCATGGGCCTGGTTGGAGCTGGTACCAAATGGCTTGCTCACCCCAAAAGATGCTGGTGTCGGCCAGTGAAAGCAAGCAAGGTACAGACACTGTCAGGGATCCTCACTCACCTTTCCAAGACTAGCACCCCGAGTTCTTTTTTATTATTATGGAAGTAACATTGCATGGTGACATTGCATTGAGGTGTTCACCATGGAGAATCAGCGTGTGTATCTACCAAATTAAGGTCTCCGCCAAAAGTCCATTTCTGTCCTTCGCACCATTGTCCCTTTTTTCCTTCCCCTTTCCCTTCTGGTGACCACCAATTGGTCTTCCTGTCCGAAAGTTTACTTTTGTTTTATTTAGTTAGTCTGTTTATTTGCTCATTTTCTCGCTGTGCCACATATGGGTGAAGTCATATGCTGTTTGGCTTTCTTTCTCTGGCTTAGTTGACGAAGCATAATACCCTCTAGGTCCACCACGTTCTTGCAACGTGCAAATGGCAGGGACTCATCCCTTTTTGTAACTGAGGAATATTCCATTGTGTTCATGGACCACATCTTCTTTATTCCTTCTTGAAATGGGCACTTGGGTTATTCCCAGCTCTCTTTTTGATTGTAATTATTAATAGTTGCACTTAAACAACAGGACAAGCCCTTCCCAGACGCAGGGGACTCTGACAAGCTGCTGCTGCTGTGACATGGTCACTGGCTACAGCAAGAGGTGACAGTCTCGGGCCCAAACTGCAGCGGGAGGCCTGAGTGTCCGCAGGAACACCGCACGGCAGGCACCCCTTCCCTTCTCGTAGCCTCCTAGGTCTCAGGTTTGTTGGGGGCAGGCAGATTTTCCACACACAGAAGGGTAGAGGGCAGAGGGGATCCCCAGTGGCTGATCCCAGGGGGGATAGCCCGTGCTATCTCCCCCAGCTGAGGGCACATGACTGGGAGGCCCTCCCACCTGACTCCCTCCAAATATGAGAAGAGGGGCCCCCAAAAGGCTCCACCCAGCTTTGGTGGCCAGCAAGCACCTGTGGGCAGGTGCCATAGAGACCCGTGCCACAGACTGCAAGCCCCCGACCATCTGGCCCAAGCTCCTGCGTCCGTGAGCACTGGCTTCACCCCATTCCCAAAGGCCAGCCCCACCCAGACCACTGTGGGGGGGCCTTCTGTTAGTAAACGAAGAAATCCTGGACAGCCTATGCCTCAACAGCTCCCCTAGCCACAGAGTAACCACAGGGTTTGCCGAGACTCCTCCCCTGGGCACTGCGGTGTGGCCTGGTTTGGGGGCCAGGCATAAGCGGCCATCCTGGGCTGAATATGCTGCAAGGCTTGTCGGGAGAAAGCATCATGGAAAGCCTCAGTCTGCGCTTTGGGAGTTTACTCTGTGGGTCTTCCCTTCACTGAATCTGGTGTTTCCCCCAGAAACAGGTAAGTTCAAGTTCCCCGGAACCTGACTTGGCAGGAAGGGAGGCGGGGGGGGGGGGGGGGGGGGGGGGGGGGGGGGGGGGGGGGGGGGGGGGGGGGGGGGGGGGCAGGAACCACCGTGTCTTCATGGGCTGCTGGGCATCTCCCACCCCTGCTTCCGGTGCAGCTAGCCCAGACTGACGAGGGAGCGCGGGCACAGGGCGCGTCCTGATCCAACATCAAGGTCACCCTGCCCTCCCCTCTAAGGGCAAACTGAATGGCCCCCCTCCCTGTGTTGGCCTGTGGGCTCGCCCCAGACCACGGGGGCCCTGGAAGTCTCCTGGGCGGCCCCACACCCACCCCATCTGGAAATTGCGTCTTCCTTATGGACTCTGCCCGGCATTCATTCACGGGGCAAGATTCTGTTTTTAAGAACTCAATAGCAAGCCCGCGTCGCCATATCAGGGCCATGCCAGCTCAGTAATTGCCCCGCTTCTAGTGCCTTTTTTCCCCTCCACCAAAACCAACTTAAGCTGATTACCGCCATCTCAAACAACCTCGCTGGGCTCTAGATATATCCATTTAATACGGGCAAGACAAGCAGCCAACTGCTGTTTTCAAAGGACGATCTGACAGATTCTATTCACTTTCAAAGTAGCTCTCCACGGCCGGAATAATTATCTTTCATTTCCCTCATTCTGACACCTTTCAATGATTTGTTGACATCTGAAGATTTATGGGCAATCTTAGCCGAGGCAGCTGGGTTCCCTTCCCCCCAAAGACACCAATGCAGAAAGGATTCCCATACAGCATCTGAAATAACTCTGTTCTTTGCAAATGGATATCCGAATCTGCATGTTAATAGGGGCACTTTTATCTTCAAATATAACCCAGAAAGAGAAAGGGGCGCAGTATTCATTTAACTGGCTGACTGCCAGCCCAAGAGAAAACGCACCTTTCCCTCAAAACCCGGGTTCCTGCCCTTGACCATAACCCCCTCGCCCCCAAATGCAAATAGCCTGAGTTTTCAAACATCGAGTGTTTGCTGCCTTCCTCTGTTGAGGGAGAGCCGCAGGAGAAACCCAAGCAAATGGCAAAAGGCCTGGACTGTTTCATCTGCTTCCAAAGGGTTTAAGTGAGCATCCCGGGATAATGATGATTAATAATTTGCACTTCTATGGCCCTTTCCCAGAGCATCTCTGAGCGCCCTCCCACCAGCCTGCAGCCCTCCCTCCCCCCATGAGCTCTCGCCTTGGGTCTCAGTGCACAGAGGCAAGCTGTCCTAAAACACTGGGTTCATGGGGGGCGGTGGGAGGGGGAGGCATATAGCCACCGTCACAAACAGGATAGATAAGCAATGCTAAGGTCTTGGATTATTTTCTCTCTCATTCCTTTGCCCTCTGCCCCTCTACCCTCCAACTTGAGAACTTTATCCCAAAATTTCAGTGGCTTATCAAGCCAAGTGCCTGGTGGATTTCAGCATAGGGGACTGTCCCAGTGACACAAAAAAGTCCAGATTCTGCCCGTGATGATTCTCAGAGATAAGTAAGTGCAAGGCAATAGAAAAGGGAACGGAACGACAGACTGAAGTTTTCAATCAGAGCCATCCAGTCTGTGGGGGCCCCTGTTCTGTAGGGGAGGGAGCAGCGGCTGCACCCTGAGGGGCAGCGCGGGAGGACTTGGCAGGGAAACGGCCCTGGGGACCGGTTTCTGCTCAGAGACGACTCCGCAGTGAGGCTGCCGAGGCTGGAGTTACTTGCTTGAGTTCTCCTGCGCTAATTAGGTCGCAGC
>PVIJ01014404.1:6849-22772 GCA_004024925.1 Scalopus aquaticus | reverse complement strand
CTATGCACAGAATTTTGAGCGCAGGGGAAATAGCAGCTCTCAAAGCCCAGCGCCAGGCTCCTCACTACCCCTCTGTCTTGAACTCTGGTCTCCGCAAAGCCAGGTTGCTCTGCGGGAGTTTTATCATCAGGGGAGCGACCTCCCCCTGGGGCCCAATAACCACAAACACATTTGTGTGTGATCACAGCAGATCCGAGAGTCAAGAAGTCTTCGTGGATATCAAGCAGCGTGGCCGGGGAACCCGGTGGATTTGAATTCTAAGAGGCTGATATCGGGAGTTATTAAAAATCAAAGAGGCGCTGGCTCCTGGCTCAAGCGCTCTAAGGAAACCCTCCCTGAGAAAGTGCAGGGGTTCATTAGCAAAATGAAGTGGGTCAGGTGATCAGGGGCGAGCCCTCGGCTGGCAGAGGCGGCAGCTGGGCAGGCGTGGGCAAAGCAAGGCTCATGGTTTATTTTAGGTGAGGGGGTTGGTGCCCAGGGAGAGACAGAGGTGGAGGGAGTTTATTTTGGTGGAGGAGTTTTTTGCTTTCTTACTTGTGAGGATTCATGCCCCCTGGGTAATTTAAAGTTTGTAAAGAACCCTGGAATTCCTTGGAGGGAAAGCACCATCGCAAATAAAATAGAGACCACAGTGCTGCTGGTGTTAGCGAAGAAGGGGGCCAGCCTTGCCTTCCTTCTCGCTTGGGTTTTAGCTACTGGGGTAGGTAAGGTTTTAGCATTTTAGGGAATTTCATTCGCCCACGCCCACCTCCTGTTTGGGGGGGGGGGGGTTCTGGCTAGCATGTTTTGTTCTGTCACAGGGCTCTGCTATTCCATATGTTCATTCATTTAACTCTCACAATGAACCAAATGTATTCATTCATTCATTCTGAGTGTGCAGAGGTTTAATCCAAAGAATCTTATCATGCCCACCACTCCTGGAAAATGGGGGTTAGCTCAGGGACACACACTGCTGGTGGTTATTAGACTAGTCCATTCCCTCTGGAAAACAGCACGAAGGCTTACTATACAACCCAGCAATCCCACTCCTACGGATTTATCCGAAGAATGCAAAAGCCCTCATTCAAAGGGACACGTACACGCCTATGTTCACTGCAGCGCCCTTTACAATAGCCAGGTTCTGGACGCATCCTAAGTGCCCAACCACAAATGAGTGTTTAAGAAGATGTGGCGAATAAACAAGGGAATACTACGCAACCATGCAAAATGAAATCTTGGCATTTTTGACAACATGGATGGAACTGGAGGGGCTGATGCGAAGCGAATAAGTCAGAAGGAGAAAGACAAGTACCAAATGATGATGCCCATATGTGGAATATAAATAGATGAAACAACAGGCAAATAGGCAAAAGGTACCTTAGAAATCTGACTGCAGAATTGAGGTTACCAGAGGGGAGGGTGAGCAGTGGGGAGGCTTTATCCAATGACCTATGGGAGACTCTTAGGGCTTGGCTGGTGGCCTGGAAGGCACTTTCCTAGGCCTGCCCCGAGGACAGGTCCTAGATATATTTCTACATGAATGTCCACTGAGTTCACACTGGCACCTCCAACAGCAGTGGCTTCTCTGCCCACATTTGTGACTTCCTTCTTCAGCAGTGAGAAATCCAGTTCCCATATTAGCCTCCTGTACACAGTGACTCTAAACCCAGAAACCATTCAATGTATGTGACATCACCAAAGTTTGCTCTAATCTGTAATTTAAGGAGCACACTGGCTTTCAGGTGCTTTTAAGATTTTCTGTGTTGCTCAGCCTCTCATGGGCAGGCAAAGCCCACCCCCACGCCCCCACCCCTTGGCTGCTGATGCCACAGCCCTCCCATGGCCAGACTTGGTCACAGCCAGGCTGCTACCTCTGCCCCCTCCCACGAAGGTCACAGCGCACAGTCAACCCCTGGCTGGTATCGCTCTGGTTCCTGTTTGGACCAAAAGAGCATCTGAATTCACTTTCTTCACCATGAATTGAATGACGACTAAAGATTCCTGCAGCCATCAGAGTCTCAGTGAACGCTGAGCTCCACCGAGGGGGTGAGGGAGAGAAAGGTCTCTCTGGCTGCACATTTCCATCACTGTCCTCCTTGTCCCTCTGAGCTGAGTTGCTTGGCCACTTTGCCTGTTGCTTGTCTGCCCTTTGGCAGACTTGAGCTTTTCTTGCTCCTGCTCCAAGAACTCACAACTGCCCCTTCTGATGTGCTGTGGCCCAATCCTTTCTCCAAAACCTGCTCTGGTCCCCCCTGTCTGCCTCGGGAGCTCCCTCAGCTTCCCTGCTCCTGTCTTTTGGACACCCCACCTCGTCCTCACCCCTCTGGGGTGCTTAGTGTCCTCCTATCATAGGTGTTAACATTGGGGCAGCAGCAGCTGCCTCACTAGTTCCTGAGGGTGAGGTTGCTTGATAGCCCTCGCAGCATCTGTCAAACGCTTCCCACCCACACCCACGAGAAGAGCTGCTACCAAACAAATAAAAAACAAAAAAAATAAGCACAAACAGAAAATAAGGAGTGTGGGTGAGGATGTGGAGAAGCTCTGTGGAATTGCTGGTAGGCATGAAAAATGGTGCAGCCAGTATGGAAAACAATTAAAAAGAGAATTGCCATGGCCAGTATTCACGCTTCTAAGCACACATCCAAGAGAACTGGAAGCAGGGACTCTAGAGATATGTGTATACTAATAGCAAACGGAATATTATTTACCCTTAAAAAAGGAAATTCTGACATATGCTACAACATGTAGGAACCTTGAGGACATTGTCCTGAGTGAAGTAAGTTAGACATGGAAGGACAAATATTGCATGAGCCCACTTATGTGAGGCACTTAGAGTTGTGGATTCAGAGACAGAAAGTAGAACGGTGGGTCTCTGGGCTGCAGGGAGGGGAGTGTGAGGAGTCATTTAATGGCTATAGGGTTTCAGTTTTGTAAGATGAGAGACTTCTGTGGATGGAGTGTGTGATGTGAATGGACGTAATGCCAAAGAACTGTGCCCTTGACAGAGGCTTAGCTGTAAATGTTGTTGTGTGTATTTTACCACCATTTAACAAAACACATACCTTGTCTCCTCCCTGTAAGATGGGGAGGGGGTGGTTGTGAAAGTTAAATGAAATAATATACACCAAGCACCAATACTCTACACCAAGTATGAGGTTTAGCACATAGTAGGTGCTTAAGAAATGACAACTGTCACTATGATTTTACCAAGTGTTCAGGAAATATTGGAAAATTTGATTAATTCATTCTGAGATACGTTTTTTGTTTTTTGGTTTTTTTAAGATTGATTTATTTATGCATACAAGCTGCGGTACAGGCCAGAGGCGTGGGGCAGTGAGAGGGTTCACCAGAGACAGAGTGGGGAGCAGAACAGGCAGATCAACGGAAATACACTGCTGAGGGGAGCAGCAGGCAAGGCAGGAGAGGTTTGCCGCACCACGTGGGAATCTCCCTGGCTGGGCGTCGAACTCGCGTCGCCATTGCCAACAGCTCCACAGTGCAGCACTTAACCGCTGCGCCACCAGGGAGGCCCTGAGATATGTTTTTTATTCCTCCAACAAAATCTTTCTGGGCTTTCTAGGGTGGGGAATGGAGCGGATGGATAGGTTACATCAGAAGAGTCTGGCTGGACTTTTGTGTAGGGTTAACAGGGAGCTGCTAACAGATCATGTGACTGCCTGCAAATTTGCTCATTTCTCTGGCAAGAGCATCCTCCCCACCAGCCCCCTGTAGAAGTTCAGGTGTGAATCCAGAGGGAGAATCCATTAGCACCCTAACCTCCACTTAGCAGAGAGTGTGGCTAGATTATCCTGCTGTCGCTGGCAGGAAGCAGGATCCTGCAGAGAAGGACACCAGTTAGGTGTGTGGTGACGGGGAGAGAAGAGGAAAAGTGGATAACAGAGTGTGGTCCATGGCAAATGCCCAGATGGAGGCCGCCATCGGCTCCCAAGCTAAGAGGAAAAGCACAGGTCAGAAGTGCACTCCTCTCTCAGCACCTGCTCCGAAGGCGCCGGGGTGAGCGCATCACAGAGGCCATGGCGTCACCACGGCCACAGAGTCACAGAGGACAGCCTGCGCAGCCCTGTAGACACTCCCAGCGATGCTGCGGGGACAACCGATCAGCTCTATGACGGCACCTGTCCTGAAGCACAAGGCAGCTCTGCGGCCTTTAGTGAACTTCTGGGTCTAACTGATCTGGGATCCCCTGCGTGGCCAAAATGTGCAGACGAGCAAAAAAGCCTATTTGTCTCCTGGACAGTTTTGTTAAAGAAGAGAGCTACTTATTTTGCTGATTTTAGCATTAACCTGCTCATTATTTTATTTTGTGCATCCCTAGTTTTATATTTGTATATTATTTGTGGCATACATACATACTTACATATCAATAGTATCTTTGTATCAAAATATTATTATTCCTTAAAAGGTTTCATTTCGGGGGCCTCCCTGGTGGTGCACCGGGTTGTCTCAGCACTATGAAGCCATCCAGAGCCACTGCAGCACAAGTGTGATACCCGGCCAGGGAGAGTCCCACATGGCGCAGCAGACCTCTCCTGCCTCGCCCGCTGCTCCCCTCAGCAGTGGACTTCAGTCGACCTGCCTGTTCTGCTCCCCACTCTGTTTCTGGTGAATCCTCTTACCCCCCCCAACCCCCATGCCTCTGGCCTACACTCCGGCACTTGTATGCATAAATAAATAAATATATTTTTTAAAAAGTTTCATTTCGTCTTGTTCCACCTTGGGAAACATCAGTTCTAGCACCTAAAAGAGAGGGTAAAAGTTCTCCAAAGTTACTCTTGGTTATTATGTAAAGTTTTATTCTGCCCTTCAACCACCCAGAAAATGATTTTAAAAATAGATTGTTTTACATATAATGTATAAGTGGGTTGTACATTAAACAAAAGTTTTAAAGTATTTACATGGGATGTTCCTGGCACCCTGTGGAAGTCACCGACTCCTGGGCCATTGTTCCTCCAAAGAGTTGATATTACTTGGTACGTTGTAAGCAGTCCAAGTCAGCACATTAGCCGAGTGAGTGGCTTTGCATTTGTCGGAGTGTGTTGACTACTTCAACCTTAGTTCTGCACCTGAAGGAAAAGAGTAGCATGCTCAGGTGAGTGTCGTGGAAGCAATTCTCTCCTGGCAAGGAGACAGGTATCAGGTAGGCATGGCAGCGGGTTAAGACAGGTGCAGGGGGCCAGGTGCAGGAGCTGAGCCAGGACTCAAGTGCCACACCTTGGCCTCTCAGTTAAAGCTCAAACTGGATTCCCACGCGGTGACAGCGGGCAAGGAGATGTGTCAGCCCATGAAGACAAAGGCCCCATTGAGAATGTCTTACTGGCCAAACAAAAAACCCCAGCTGCAAAGGCGGGTCATCTTGAAAGTGAGGCGTGCTACTTCCAGCTCGCTTAGCTGTTTCTCCAAAGGATTGACACTGAGACTAGAAAGGGTTTCTGATAGCAGGCTGAGAGATAAGTGTTGGCCACATTTAGCTGTGAGTCTGAGGGCAACTCAGGGCTTCTGGCCAGGAGACCTGGGCCTAAAGCACACAAAAGCCTTCCCTGAGCCTAATTTTTATCTCCATCTGCACCTCATTACTGGGTGGTAGCCGGTTTCCTGCAAAC
Organism: Scalopus aquaticus; assembly: GCA_004024925.1. NCBI lineage: Eukaryota > Metazoa > Chordata > Mammalia > Eulipotyphla > Talpidae > Scalopus > Scalopus aquaticus. The sequence goes on along the minus strand of PVIJ01014404.1, from coordinate 17,172 downwards.
AGTCACTGGTCTCTAGCATAACAAACAAGGAGGCCGTGGTGTCAGTATTGAGCATATTCCTCAGAGGACGAAAAATCTCTGACCAGGAAGGAGGACATTCTTGTTAAGCCCCAGAAACAGGATGAAATGTAAATGTGTGTTCCTGCTCACGACGCGCCTAATTGCCCATAAATGTCATTAAGCTGAGAAATGTTTTCCACCAAATTAACTTTGACTCATGATGTCTAATTAGCAGGAGAAGCTGCAAGATAACCGCATCAGTCACTGTTTAAGAGGACACGGTCAGCAGGCGACTTCTGGCAGCAGCAGGGTTGAGCCAGGTATTGCCACCCTGGCGTCCATGCTGGGGCCTGGCAGTGAAGTGCCAGTGCTAAGAGGGTTACAACTCCCGCAGATGCTGTTGAAAAACTGTGGTAGTTGTGGTCTCCCCAGGAATCCACTGTGCCCCTCAATGAGAGCTCTGGGTGGAAGGAAGAAGCCTCTGTAAAGAGCCCAAGCCCTCTTTGGCAGAAGATTTGGGGGTCAAATTGCTCAATAGGGGTTGTCTCAGCACTATCACCAATATGGCCTGAGTTCGATCCCCGGCCAGGGAGCTGGCCCACAGGACACTGCAGGCCTCTCCTGTCTCCCCACTGCTCCCCTCAGCAGCGTATTTCAGTAGGTCCACCTGTTCTGCTCCCCACTCTGTCTCTGGTGAATCCTCTCACCCCCCCACCCCACACCTTTGGCCTGCACCCCAGTTCTATGCAAAAATAAATAAAATCTTTTTTTTAAATACACACATAGATAATCAAGTAGATAAGCAAGCAAATAAAATGAATGTTTTAATGAAACAAACAAAAAAAAACCCCAAAAACAAATCCTAGAAATATGACCGTAAAACAGGCCACCAGAGGGAAAGGGGGGCAGAGAGCTAGGGGGGAAGGGCCCCCAGGGTCTGCGGTGGAGGATCAGGGGGTGTGGTGGTGGGTGTGGCGTGGCCACGCCCATCTGAAGAGGTGGGGCCCAATGCTCCTGAATCAAACCATGCGGAAAATTAAGAATTAAGAAAATTAAGAATATTAAGGATCAAAAGACTCCCTTCCATACCCCCCACTAGAAAAGGGTTGAGGGCGTGAAGGTAAAAGGTTGAGCCAGTGTTCATCTGTCTCAAACCTGGAGGAGAAAACTCACCTGTCTCTAGCGCGAGGCGCACACAGGGAGAGCCGTCACTGGGGCAGAACGCACTCCAGCTCCGGGGCGACCAATGACACAACGATGATCACAGGGAAACTGAGGCCAGAGAGCGATCCTGTCCTGGGCCTGGACACTCAGCAAGTGCTGGGGGTGGGGCTTGAGCCAGCTCTGTGAGCCTAGAGTCCTAGAGTCGGAACCTCCCAGCAGCCAGGGGCTAGTCTGCTGGGGTCGCCATGACAGCGCTGTGCGGGCGACTGAGAGGACGCTGGAGTGACACGATGTTCTGTCTCACGCTGGAGACTGGGAGCAGAAAGTGGGGGTGTCAACAGGGTCGTTTCCTCCCAAGACTGCGAGGGTGAATCTGCTCCGGGCCTCTCTCCAGCTTCTGGGGGTTCACTTGGTGTCCCTTGGCTTGTGGATGCATCACTCCAGTCTCCATCTCGTGGTCACGTGTGTTCTCTTTGTACGAGTCTCTGAGTCCAAATGTCCCCCTTTTATAGCGACACCAGCACACTGGGTTGGGGGCCACCCCACTCCAGCATGACCTGACCTTAACTAATTGCACCTGCAGCCACCCTCTTTCCAAAGATGCTCACACTCTGAGGTCGAGGGGGCAGGGTGGGGCATAATTCTATTCATAACTGGCTTCCAGTCCACAGCAGCTGTGCTGAAACTGGGCTGCGTGAACTCAGCAGGAGAGAGGTTCCATCTTTATTTTCACCAGCCTCTAAGTCAAATTTCAAATTTGATTACAAATGTAGGGGGTGAGCCACATTAGTGTTGTCACCAGACAAAAGCGTGGATCCTGTTGACAAGTTCTGCTTGTTGGAACTATCTCAAAATGCTCTTGAAACATCACGACTTCAAAATGGTATCCGTATTAGCCTGCGTCTTACCAGATGTGCGCTTTTAAAGAAACACCTGATTACAAATCACAGATCTAGTTTTTCAAAATGGTTTTGTTATTGTAATTCAACGACATTGTTTCCTTTGATGCCTTTAAAGACACTCCAAGGAGTGACCCAGAAGCAGAGGGAAGCGACTCATTTAATATGGGGGAGAAGGCTGGACTGTGCACACCCGGCCTGGCAGCCAGGCCAGGCGACTTCCACACTGGATGCTCCCCGGGGCATCCAGAGAAGAGAGCAGAGCGTGGGGTCCTGCTCTGGCCAGGACCTCTGTGCCCTGAGACTGAGGGGTGTGCCTGGGCTTCTCAGGAAGAGGGGAAGACTGCCTTTCTTTGCCTGGCTAATCTCTGTGCTGCCCAACTCCACCCAAGATGTTATTTTCCCTGTTTATCGATGAACTGCCCTGTCCCCTAAGTTGGTCTAAGTGGGAGCAACAATTTTTTCTCCTGTGAGAAGAAGTGCCTGAGGCACCGCCATTGACGCAGATGCTGCAGGCCTGGGGCTGCCCTCAGTGCTGGGAGCTTGCAGACCCCAACAGAAAGCAACGGGAGGGAGCCCCCCAAACTGCAGCCCAGGTGCCGGGCTTCACGCGCCTGCACGCACAAGTTACCCTAAACCGCATCAGCCAGCAGGCCCGGCCTCCCTCCCCAGGCCCTCTGTGAGGCGGCCGCGATGGGGCATTTGGGTTTGGTGATTAGCTCTAGCGCTGCTAACAGCCGCGTCTCACAGGGAGGGAGGGTATCAGCTCTGTGGGCCTCTTACCTGAGATCACAGTCCCCCAACCAGCGACCTTCACTGAGGGAGACTGACCGACTTGCAGGGGTGCTTCTGGTGTCGATACTGGGCAAATGGGGCTTCGAAACTGGCCAAAGGCACTGTCCACATTGCTTACCAGTCACTATCTTAGTTCTGCACCTGCGCGCACAATTACAAAACTAGTCAGGCTTAGGGAACAATAACAGTGGGATTTATTTAACAAACAGGGAAAATCAAAGAGTTACTGAAGTCAAAATATGGCCGTTTAACTTACTTAAAGCAACATCCAGTCCTTTCAGTCCCTAAAAACAACAAAGGTGGCGTCTTTTCGCCACCGGGAATGTGGAGCTCCTCTTCCAAACAATAGGCCACATGTCGAAGATGGCATCTTCCTGCCTCTGCAGACACGTAGCAACCAGACTGTAGGCCAGGTTCCAACTCACAAAGACGACACAAGACACAACTGGAGATGCTCCCGGAGCTGCCATGGGGCCCCAGCACAGCACCAGGCCAACAACACTGCAAACAGCAGCTACAGCGGCCAGACGGCCCCACAGACTGCACTCGCGCATTTTAGGAAGGCGCCTGCTTCTTCTACCTGCCTTCTACCTTCGGCTGCAGTAAAAACAGAACCAGGAGCAGTTTCTGTCGCTCAGCTACTTGCAAAACCTCCAAAGTTGTTGGTCCCAAAGTCAGTGAAGATTCCAAAAACACTCAATCTGGTGGCTCAAAACTTTTAGTGTCTAATGTCCAAACTCTCAATCTTCGTGGCTTCGTTTCCTGCCGCTGCTTCTTCTATTCCTACATCATGGCGACGACTTCTTCCTACATTATGGCAACTGCTTCTTCTTTTCCTACCTCATGGTGACTGAATCTCCTTCTGTAACAGAGGGGTCCCCAGGATAAGGGTGTGTTCCAGGTTCCCTGCCCCACCCAAGGGAAGGTGGAGCTGAGCAGGAGATAAAAAGCTGGAGAAGAAGAGAACACACAGAGAAGAGATAGAAGAAAGAAGGCAGCAGGATGGATCCAGAAGAGGCACAGGGAGCAGAGAGACATGTGAGGAAGCTGCACCGGCCTGGACTGACTGAGACAGACGTGGGGGAGAGACCCGTGGGGAGGTGACTATGGCAACGTTGATCTTGATTTTGGTTTTGTTCTTTTCCTCCCGGAACTGTCTGGCTATTTCTGACCCTTTTCTGTGGGTCCCTGCCGAACTTGGGGTAGGCTTAGACTTGGGGCAGGCTTTCGGGCCTTGTTTTGGGCCAATCCCATTTGGGTGGACTTTTACCCACGAGGGGTTGGGTAACTTTGAATGCTTGATTTAGAAACTCTATTCTTTGTCTTCTCTGTCTTTTCTAATTGTATTAAAGTTTCTTTCCACTAAAGGTCCTGTATGTTTTGTATTGATGCGGCAGATGGCAGAACCTATTTAGAACAGGCAGGTTTGGGGGTTCTGGGGTGCCCCTCTCCCTGCCCTGTAACACCTCTTCTTCAGCCCCGACAGGCTGCTTCTTTCACTGACGGTTTTTTCTGGTCCAGGGGCCCTGTCTGTGCATAAGTGTAGGTCCCTCGAAGCACTGGGGTCCCTCGAAGCAACTTCCACCAAGAAGGCTGCCCTGGCTGAATCACTCTGCCTGGGACTCATCTGTCCCTGGGGTTGCACTGGCCTCCCACGTGGTCACTGGCATTATAGTGGACTTTGCCTGCCCTTCTCACCTGCCCACTCCCATATCAGTGGGTTCTGAGACCATCTCCAAATAAACTATGGGACTTGAGCTCTGTCTCAGCATCCACTTCTAGGTCAGGATTCTAACAAAGTGCCAGGTAGCTCGAAGCAAATCGCCAGACTGGGCTGAGGCTTGCTGTTCTCCTCCATAAAGTGGGTTCACTGAAGACTGTCCTTTGAGCCTCCCAGGGATGATGCAAGGGTGGGAGGGGATAACAGACACCAGGCTCTGAGAGGAGCTAAAGTGCTCATGGGGAGGCCTCTGGTGGGTTTTGGAAGACACCAGAAGTCTGCAGAAGAGGGATTTAATGCTCTCGGCAGCTTCTGGAGAAGTAAAGACATATTTGACCTAAGGTGGTTTTGGAGTTGGGTCTTGCCCATAAAAGCAAATAAAGAGAGAAATCAAGAGAGGAAGGAAGGAGGGGGAGGGAGGAAGGAAAGAAAAAGAAAATGAAATTTGTACCATCTTCAACAGTCATTGGTTTCTAGACTGTCCCTAAAACATCTGGCAAATGCCTAAGGACACTCAAGACAAGTAGATGCTCGAGGCAGAATTTCAGCAGAGCCTTCAGCTGTCCGAGTCACAGAGCTAAAGCACGTGAAGATAAAATCGGCCAGATGACAAAGTTGCCGAACTGCCCCGTGTAATTGGAGAATCCTCTTTTTAAGCATATGTTGTTATAATAGCATTAGAGAAATGACAGAAAAGTTCAATTAAATGCTGTTTGGCTTAGAAAACAGCCATAGGAGAGAGGCGTGTGGTTGTTCCCAGCGGGGTCTTGCCTCCCCCCAGGCCTCTGAGCTCCGCAGCCACTCATACAGCTCCTCACAGCACCCACACGCCTCACACACATGCGCACGGGGCCCCCAGTTCTGCCTGCTGTTCGTTAGTTATTTTTTAGACCCTTTCAACACAAACGTTGCACTGCAAGGAAAGAATGAACGAAGGAGAGGGGGGAAGGATGACAAATAACCAGTTTCAAGCATGGCTCCACCCACAGGCGGGGACAGGCTTTATGAGAGAGGGGAGTGCACACAAAGGCCCTCGCAGGCCCCCAGGCATCAGCTGTGGTCCGGACGCGCATATATTACGGTGCCCTCCTCCAGCCCGCAGGGAAGGCTCGTGAGACATCCAACTGGTCTCCGGGTCTTGGAAACCCTGGGGACGCCGCCCAGCAACGCGGCTGGCTCCTGCTGATCCAGTCGGGGAGGGACTGGCACCCCAAGAAGCACGGACTCTCCCCACGCCACTACCCTCCTACCTCTCAGTGTGTTCTTAGAAGTTTTTTTTCCTCTTTTCAAGTCTCAAAAGCTCACCTGAGCCTGACAAGCTGCGGTCTAACAACACGACTCGCCTGCAGCGTTCTGACAGCGCCTGATTTGGGATTCAAATTCGGCTCCGGTGGCCCCATGTTGCCCTCTGACCATCATCACCTTCCCCGCTGGCCGGCCCTATGTCGTGCGCCCTTCATCCTGGCGGACAGGCTAGTTCTTCACCCACACACGCTAAGGTGGGAACTGACTGGGGGCGGAGGGCAGCCACCCAGATGGGTGAAACATGCGAACCCCCATGGGCGCCATGCGCCCCACGCCCCCTGGCTGGTCCCCCGTTAGTCTTTCTGAGCCGAGAACAGGAAAACTGCTCCTGCAGCCCGGCCAGGCAGGTACCTGTTGACCAGCTCTCCCCTCTCGGCTCGAATCCTCTGTTGCTGTCACTGACACAGGCCTCCCTGCTCATCCGGGTGGCCCAGCCTCATTAGGAAGGGATTTGGTGCCTGTTAGTTAATTGAGGCCCGATCCACCACCTGCCACTCGCGGGCCTCATCTGCACACTAACAGCTCCTAATTGTCATCATACGGCGGGGTCCCCGCAACAACTTGAGAACAGATCCCGAGCAGCACACGCAAGCCGCTGGTGCAGGCCGCGGAACTGTGTACCGAGGGGCCAGATGTCTGGGGGGAAAGGGGCTTCCCAGCGGCAACGGGGTACAGGTTTGTTGTTCCTTGGGCGCTCTCGGGCTGCTGTCAAAATCAGGCGCGGTCTTTTCAGGGAGCCCTCATGGAGGGTGAATCAAAAGCTGCAGCTGGACAGAAAAAGTCACCATGGAAAACCAGGGGTGCGGACCCGGATGGCACGTCATTGGCAGGGACCTGCTCGGCCACGCAGAGGTTCCTGGAGACAGAGAAAGGGCGAGGGGTCAGCCTACCCCCAGGCCCTGTTTCTAAGGCTTCTGAGTAGGAAAGGAGGCCAGGGTGAGTGCCAACGGCTGATCAGCCCTTTGGGGAAGGAGAAAGAAGCAGCAAAGGAGGCCCAGAATGACACAGAAAGAGAACGTCACACTCAGGGAGAGACAGCACAGGCTGGGGCCGGGAGAAGCCGCCTCCCGCTAGAAATCAGGCGGGACTTGGGTATGGGCAGAGAACACAGGTCCAGTGAGAAATGCAAACGAATTCTGACACATAGGGTATGAGGATTATGTATCAGGAAAGAGAGAAAGTGGGGAAGAAGGGAAAAGAGGAAGATTCTATCCTGAGAGGAAATTACAGGATTTAGGGTTCAGGAACCCACTTTTGCCAAGAGTCAAGCAGGGCCTTGTAGCTGGGCTGTCAAGTAGTAAGAAACATGATGAGGCTTTTGTGTTTGCTTGTTTGTTATTTTAAACCCACCGCGCCACACAGGGGTTGGGACCTGGGAGGATGCGCGCAAGCGTGCACACACACACACGCGCACACACACACGCACGCACGCGCACACACACACACACACACATCCCTGGGATCCCGGGACCCCAGGCTCTAAAGATGCTCCTTCACTAGGGTAAGTGTGAGGTTTCTCCTCTGAGAACTGGGAAGTTATTTTTGCCTAGAGATTTCAAAGTCATATCTGCCTCGTACGCTCTCCCGTTGGATAAGGGACACCTAAAATGAATCTAAAATGAACCATACCAGGGACATGGCACTAAAGGAAGACCCAAAAGCTAAACACAAAGCCTCAGGTGTGGAACGGAAGGTAAGGTGATGCGTGGCTTTTCCCGCAGACCCTCAGCCATGTGGGGCCATAACCCGGGGCTGGAGGGAACCTGTCCCATCAGGCCCACTCCAGGCTTCAGACACAAACCTGGCAACAGAGAGCGAAAGGCGGGCCCGTGAGCAGTGTGGCCTCTACTAACCCAACTTCTGAAGGTGATTCCTTCCTCCTAAGGAGGGAGAGACAGGAGACACAGAGACACAGAGATACAGAGAGGGGGTTTAGGATCCTTAGCTGTCAGCAGTGCACCTCACCAACTTGCCCACATACATTGAGGTGAGGGCTGTTCCATCAGTTAAGCACCCCAGAGAGCCAGAAAGTGACATTTCATTTTGCCAGAACACAGCATCTCTTAACTCGAAAGATCCATGCTTTTTAGCAGAAAATTTTGTAAAAGATTTGATACCCTACATTCCGGTAAAGAACACAGGTTTTAAATTGAAGTAACGTTGCTTCATAACATTAGGTAAGTTTCGGGTGCGCGCCGCTGCGAATCAACATGCGGTTATCAAGTTCACCGCTAACGTCCAGGTCATTGTCCCCTCCCGCCCCCACCCCCTTCCCATTGTCCCATTTACTCGCCCCCTTCCCCTTTTTCCAGATGACCACTAATTGGTCTTATAATCCACAGTGTATTTTTGTTTTATTTTACTCATGTGTCTGGTTTCTCTCTACCCCATGTGTGAAACCTTATCTGGTGTTTGTCTTTCTCTGACTTATTTCACCAGGAAGATTCCTGAAGGCTTCCCAGAGCCCGTGTTCACGCCCCAGGAGCAAAGCAGGCAAACACCCTGGCTTCCTTTGCTGCCCCCGCACCTGCACCTCCTCCAGGCCCAGAGAGCCCCTTGTCTGCGGGCTCCCGGCTTCCGCCCCCTCGCTCTCTCTCTGGATGTCACTCATGGCTTTTCCCTGCCTCTTCCTCCAGCCTGTGAGCCCGAGGGGCCTAGTCGATGCGGCTTCCGAACGCTGGCAGATTTCAGAGGAAAAAAAACCACCCGAGAAAGAAAGAATGGCAGTTTGACACTGCACTGTCACAGTTAAAACGGCCCCGCGCGTGACCCAGGCCTGGACACCGAGGCCTCGTGCCCAATCACAGCTGAGGCTGCATCTGCCACAGCGCGCCGGCCGCGCTCCATGCTGGGCCACCAGATGCCTCTGTTTATGCTCCCTCCCCGCCTTCTGCCAGCGCAGCCACGCAGCCCGCTGGCCATCACTGGACTTCATCTGTCTCGTCTTGTCTTTCAATGCGTACTCCCTCCGCCCCTCTCTCACACACCCTGCTCCACCAATGACCAGAGGGGTATTTCTCTTATTGCAGTTTGAACCTCAAGAACAAAGCAGAATAAAAAATGACCCCGGAGATCTCGGATTCCGGCCACACGCAGGACAATGCCCAGGGTTCAAGGACCAGTTCCACTCTCTTTGGCCACCCACTTCCTGCTCTGGATTTCACTGCGGTTGCTCATTGCAGAGCCAACTTCAAAGCCCAGTTCTTGGCCTTCGTTGGAAAGCTGACCTCATGGCTGGAAGGGGGAGTCTGGGAAGGAGGGACGGATTAGAAGCCAGCTGCCAGCTGCCCTCAGTGCCCTCAGAGTGGGCCTGGGCTTCATGGTTTGAGCAAGACCCCCTTGGCACTTCTGTCTTCTCCTCCCCCAGCTCCAGGGCTCATGCCCCCCGCAGGATGTCTAGGTGGCTCTCCCCAGGGGAGCCCATGGAAGCGATCACAGAGTTCTCTTACAGTGAGTCGAAGACCCAGATTAACTGTCCGCAGGGACCCAGCAACTTTTTATCAGGGCCCAGAGCAAGCAGGTGTCTGTGTCATATTCCGACACCCTGTAGCCCAGGGAGCCAGGCTGGCACCCGGGAGCCCCGATGGCATGCGAGCCCAAGCAGAGGAGATCAAGCCCACCATTCCCTGGCTACTCGCCTGGGAGGCAGAGGGGGGTTTTCACTGGCAAGCGCCCTCTGGTTTCCAAATCCGGGGGTTGTTTCCACTTGTCAACGGTGGGCTCTGCTGAGGACATGCAGCCTGGTCACCCGCCCTGGCACTCATCCCCTCAGCCACTGTCATTCCCATTGGACCTAACTGGATCTGCCTCCTCTACTTCAGTACCCCAGAGGCTCTCCCCTCCCCCCGACGCAGAGCACATTACTTTCCAACACTGGAATTCAGAATGAGGTTTTACTGCAGCGGTAGGTCCTAGGAGTCTGGATTCCAGCCACATCACAAGTTACACTAATTTTCACCTAAAATATTTTTTAAGTAAATCATCCACATGTTTTGGCCAGATGTCATTTAGCTAGTTCTAAAGAGCACTGTGCAGGTGTGATGTGGCACATGAGGGCCACCACCCAGAAACCCTAACACACATTCTGCCCTTTTGAAAATAGTGTAGTGTCTGAGTCCCAGCTCCCTACTAGGGTTTAATTCAGAATCACTCCAAAATATGGCATAAACATTGACTAATTAATCCCCATGACAACACATGGAAGCCCCGAAAAACTCTGGGAAGCACCCACCTCCTAGACATCACTACAGCTTTATTTTTTAAAATCTTGTTCTTTCTAGACTTTCTCTGAGCAGGATGCACCTTCCAAAAAAACAAGCAAAACAAACAACCCAGAAATGTGTCATATGTCAGGCTTCACCTTCTCCTCTTTCTCCTTTCTTCTTTTGTTCATATTCTCTCTCTCTCTCTCTCTCTCTCTCTCTCTCTCTCTCTCTCTCT
>PVIJ01014403.1:0-40958 GCA_004024925.1 Scalopus aquaticus | reverse complement strand
GGGGGGGGGGAGGGGGAGGGAAGGAAGGAAAAGCGCACAAAATGGAATAGAAAAGAACACAAGGGACCATGGAGATGGATCATGGGTGAATTGGTGGTGGGCTACCCAAGGGGAATACAAAATGTAAAAGACATAAATAACAATAAAAATATAAAATAAATAAATAAATAAACTCTGTCTTACACGTCTTAAAAAAAAGTCAAAAATAAATGTTCAGATAACAGTATGACATACACTGCTTTGGGGCAAAATCTCCGGTGAATGCCAGGCACTGCTGCTCACGGAGGGAGGAATAAGAACTCTTGGATTCCAAGGAAAGCTTCACAACAATTTTTAAAGTGTTGGCCCTATTGTTTCTAGGTTTGCTCCAGCGAGGTGATCCTGGGGACGTTCATGACCAGACCCTACTCCATGCCATTGGAGACCTTGACTTTCACTGTCCTATTCTAACTTTGCCCTCCTGGATTTGCAGAACTGAGACTCCGGACCTTGGACCACCAGAGCGGTGCGGAACATGAGCATTTCCAGAACTGGACCAGAAATATGAAAATGGGTGTAAGATGAATGAGATACGTACTATAAAAAGCTACATTTTTTTCAACAAATTACTTGACGTTGGTAACCATAATTCCCCTGAGAAAACACAGAATTAGACTATTGAATTAACTGCAAGTTGGCAAATTCATTCAAAAAACACACCTCGACATGCCGCGTTCACCTCCGGAGCCCCTTACCTGATAGAAAATGTCAACTAAATATTCAGATTATATAGTTTCTTAATTAGTATAATTAGCCCCAGGGGTGTTTTCAATTTTGTGTCTGCTATCATTTCATACATGTGTAAACATAATAACAAGGAGATTTGAGTCAAAAGTGCACTCATGCGGAGCTAAAGATGCAAATGCATGCAAGGCCTGCCCGTCAGCTCACATCTCAGGGTTTTCAGGATCGTATGCACAATCAAAGTAAGGCTTGGGTGCCTTCCACTCTTCTCCACCCTTTCTGGACTTGCTCGGAACAGTGTTCACACACACCTCCACGCCTGCTAGATGGTGCACAGCCAAGAACATGCCTCAGTGTCACACTATGGGCCCCACCTTACGGGATCGAGGATGTCCAGGCACCAGGTCAGAAGGTGGCTCTTCGAGTCCCAGCCTCTGGCCGTGGGCAGGGGCCGCAGGTGGGGCTTCTAGCTGCTCTGCACGGGTTTGCTCTTGACACATTCTGTGTCCTACAAAGCAGTGTCTCCGCCTTAGAATATTACTATAAATATTTTAGGATCCAAGTTCCCACATGATAATAGGACTGCGACTTTAAAATAAACATAATTTGAATTTCTAAACAATTCTTTCAGAGAACTAGGAATGCATTTAAAGATTTTTCCATCTATTCTCCACATATGAGGCTGAGAGAACTGAGTTGCTGGAACCATGAGGCCTGGTGAGAGAGAGGTACAAAGAGTCATCTGCCCATTTTGAAGGAAATTAGGAGCTAATTTGAGACAAGTTGTCAGACTCTTTATAAATTTGAGAAAACAATCATTCATATTTCATATTTCCTTTACTTTGTGAAAATACTTCATCGGATGCCAATTGTTGATACAATGATGTACAACAGATGGAGTTTTGGGGGGCAGTTAGAGATTGTTCATGTTTACATGAATCTCTGTGCCTACAGGTACCCACTGTGAGGATAAATTCATTAAGACCTGGCACTGACAGATAATGGATTTTATTGGTGAAATACCTGTTTATATTTTTTAGGCATAACTTTCTTTTATAGGTGTAAATTCAACATACATTCATTGTAGAAAAAATTAACTACCAATAATAAAAAGCAACCCTCCTAGAATTCCTAACATTATCCCAAAACGAACATCATTGTGTGCAGCCTGAAAGTCGGAGACACGTATGCTGCGGCCCCCTGAGCCAGGCCAGGGCTGCCTCTCCACACCGGCGTCCAAGCACCCGTCCTCTGCTAGGCTAGAGGCTCAGGCTGCCTGCCTGCCTGGGCTGGACTCTACGTATCTGCGCCGACCCTTGGGACACAGACACTCCTCACAGCAAATGAATGAGGTGATGGGTCCGGACCGTCATCCAGAAGCAAACAAGACGGACAGCTGGCGACACACAAATGGAAAATTTCAAGAGTTCTGGAAAGAAAAGCACATCTTTTCACCCTTAATAACTTATTTCCAAGAGTGTCAAAACGCCTTGCGACTGTGAAAACTTCTTGATACATGTGTATAAGATTTTTTTAAAAAAAGAGAGAAGTGGAGGCATAAAAGAATTTTGGTTCCTTTCATACTGGCTAAAGAAATTTTCTGTTTCCTAAGGGGAAAAAATTGTCATCAGAATAGATACATGTGTGGTTTAGAGCAGGAATACACAGCCACATGATGGGACTATCAATGAATGAGTGTAATTTGTAGAAATAGAAAGAAAAGGGAATTGTGTTTTACTGATGAAACTTTAGGCTGATCACTGGAAGCAAGGAGGAACTTGGGAGTTAAAACTGATAAACCCAAGGGATGAAGGGAAGAAAGACAATCCTGTCTAGCATCTCTTACAGATCTTCTTACATATAGGTATTCTCACAAAGCACATCTATTCTCTACATAAATGTGTTTTATGAAACATTCCTAAGTATACATAATCACACATTTGACAGCTGACTCAATCCAGAATGCTTTCTCTATCTTTTTACATTTCTGGATCTTAGTTTGGGTCCCCCTGCAAACAGAGCCCAAAACATGGACTTGGGTGAAGGTCACACGACTGAGATGTGATCTAAGTTAAAACATACCAAAATTTGAATAATACTGAAAATAAATTATTTAATGCATTATGTAGATGTACGGAGGTGATATAAAAATAGAATCATGGAAACAGACAATTAGAGAGCAGAGTCCAGCAAGGAAGTGTTAACTGTTCGCAAACAAGAGCAGTGATGATAATGATAACTGCCTTTTTCTACATGGATTTTTTTTTTAATTGTATTCTTTTGTATTGAGGTGACCTTGGTTTACAACAGTGTATGTGATTTAGGGGTGCGGGGCCACACCTCCTCAGCTGCATGTCACCACACCACCCACCAGAAAAGCACCCTAGTCTGTCACCACTGTCGCCCGGGTCCCCCCCCCCAACCTTTGCTCCACGGCCCTTCAGGTTTAGTTTTGTCTGTCCCTTAACAACAATCGGTGCTTAAAGTTATTGCATGACTGATTTTTTGGTATGCTCAGGTATGATGCGATGGGAAAGATTTTCTAAAAACTAATCTAGAATCTTCTAACCTCTTAGGTGCTTGGTTCCGGCAGTACCAGCTGTGTGGCTTTTGACATTGACTGAGGTTCCTTTGAAATATCAGAGAACTTGAACTTGAACTTTCTATGTCTTTTTGTGGATCGATAGTTTTATGGTTTTAGGTAGGAAAAAACAGGATTGAGTATTTTCAGGACAAAGTTAATAAATGATGTTGATCACATAAAATTCTCTTCTCAAAACCATGAAAACTGTTTGGGGGTGTTTTTTCCTTTCTTTCTTTTTGTTTTTAAATCCTTGTTTGCTTTTCACAATATAGCATTTCTCTCCTTGGGTGCAGTTACCATAATTTTCCCAGCACCAAAGTGCCCGCGGTCCTCCACTACATGAAAAAAATATTCAAAGAGAAAAATAAACATTTGCCTTTAAGAACCTGATAATCTCATTAAAGTGCTGATAAAGCGAAAGTTAATATTAATTCACACTACCAATGATTTCCCAAAGCGTGTGCTATTTTTCAAATATCACCCTAAAATCCTTGGTGATCCTTCCCTCACTTCCTACACATAGTTTTTATATTTGTAGTCACAAGGTTTTTCAATTGTTGCTTTAAATTTCACTTTTCATGTAAATCATTGTCTTTCTATTAAACATTGATATTTGGATTTTGTTAAGTTGCTAATACAAGACTATTCTTATCTACTTTTTGCACAAATCCCAAAAGTGCATAGATTTTTTTCTCCCCCCAAATCCACAGTCAAAATCAAAGAGAGGATTACTATGAAGCTTTGAAAATGAGAAAGGCAAATCTTTAGTCTATGGAGAGATGTATACTTCTCATGCATGCACAGAGAAGAATTTCTATCCTTAGTATATTATAGACTTCCAATGAATTAAAATTATTTCTATAGTGACTAGAATATAAAAGATACATTTTTAAATTGATACAAACATCAGTACTCTTGGTTTTATATCTGAGACATGCAACACAAATGAGGAAGATTTCCCTTTGATGACAAAGTGTACACCTCGCACATTCCACCAAAGATTCCAATAGATATGGAGACAAAAGTGCAGAAGGAAAGGAAAAATAAAGCAAAGTATCACCAGGCTCACACTTTGTGGTGGGGGACAGTCTTAAAACATATAAAATTATCCCAAAGAAAGCCATCTCAGAAAAGCATTGCCACATCTTTAAATTCATCATCACCTCTGTTTGACTTTAAAGAGAAAAACAATAAATAAAAAGGGAAAGAGATTTGTCCCCATCTGACATGGTAATGCATGTCAACATAAATGTATTTTGCAAAGTTATATTACGATGTCTCTGTAAATAGCACAATTATAATTTATGAATAACTGAATAAGTACATACTGCCAAAATGTTGACTTTTTATTTGTAAATAAATAAACTAGGATTGTATCTTTTTCAATCATTAAAAAGCAACTTCCTATAATGCTAACTAAGACTAGAGTTACATTCCTACTAGCCCGTACTGGGTATAGTTCATGCAGCGAAGGAAACAGTAGCATCATATTATAAAATGGCAATAGAAATTAATGTGAGGCTTTACTCTACAAAAACAAATACTCTTTGGCAAAGAACAATCTCTGCCAAAAAAAAATAATGCAAACTGGAAGTTATAAAATGATGAAAGTTTGTGAATTCATTCTATAAAAGTCACCAAAACGACACAAAGCCAGTTTGGCACCCACAAACACAGACAAAATACCTTAGATAATCTCATTTATGAATACAGATGTAAAATCCTAAATGTAATAGTAACAACATCAAATCTAACATAGTAAAGTAAAAACACAATATTGAATAGGTTAAGCAAAATATGTTTTGAAGGTTTAAAATTTAATGACTATAATTTACTATACTAGACAATTTCAGGGAAAAAGCACATGATGTTCTTCCCAAATGACAAAAGAACATTCGGTAAAAGCCAACAAATATGACTAACTCAGAAAATACATGTAGATACTTCCTTAATTTGATAAAGGTTATATAGCAAAAGCCAGTTATAAACAATATAACTACTGAAGGAAATGAGAAGAATTTCATTGGAGTTAAGGAAAAAGTTAAGGATGTATTAGGGTTGCACATTACACCAACATTATCTTGAATGGCCCTAAAATTCCAAAGACTACAATAAGAATATAAAAATAAAGTTTAAATTACTGGAAAGAAAAATTCAAACAGTTATTACTAATAGTAAATAATTTAATTGTCCACCACAAAATCCAACTACATCAGTCACAGAATCAACTAAAGAGTCATAATAAGTAAGAGTACTCAGTAAGGTGACTGATATAAAACTACAGACAAAACTCAATAATTACCCTATGAAAGAACAATATTTAATTGAAAAATAACAAAATAATTATTGAAATAATGAAAAGGAGCCCCAATTTACATTTGTAACAAATTGTGCATAGGAATGAATAAAACAGGAATGTCCAAGACCTTGAGGAAGAAAATTTCAAGATGTCAATGGAAAATGGAAACATTCGAAATCCAAGGAAAGACATGGTTGTTAATAAGAAATATTTTCCTGACAAGTATTAGAGAAATGAAAGTTGACGTAGAGAAATGAGGACTATCATGAATGCTCAGACAATTGAAGCCACAAGGACTCACCATACATCCCACTTTGCCCATCAGATTGCAAAATGGAAAAAGGCTGATAACAACTGAGGGTGACATCGGTGTGGGGAAACAGGGACTTTGACCCGCAACTGTTAAGAGTTTTGGATGAATAACTTGACAAAAGCTGTCAATTAAAGACGTGCTTATCTTTTGATCCAGGACCTCCACTCTTAGAAATCTTTTCTACAAAAGTGTTGTCTCTCCATGATGTGTAATATCATAAGTTTTCAGTCATACCTCCCAGTAGCAGAATCTTTAAAAATTATGTTGTAAGACATACTACGAGAAATAGAAAGAAGAATTAAAAAGCACTATCTATGCAAGTAGATGTATAAGATACAATGTCAACTGGAAGATGTATGTTCATTCTGGAGAAAATAAGTTTATTTCTAGAAAATGTTAAAATACAAGCCATTCACTTCATCACCACCTACTGGATGTCATCTGCTCTGGCGTGATCTCTCTCAAACCACTGAAGTGCAGGAAGAAGAATGCCTTTAGAGAAGAGATAAATTTGAGGGATATACTTTGTCTGCACTCTCTCATTTATGTGCTTTTCCTTAGGTGCTAAGGGAAGGGAGGAAGGAGAAAACAAAGATGAGTCAAATTCACTATTAGAGCTATAAAATTTAAATTTTAAGAAGGGGAATAAAAACAGAGCAAAAATAACTGATATAAAGCTGCATGAAACGATCTTGAGAGAGAAATCATATCAAGCTGGGCTTCATGAAGTAGATAGCATTAGCCTGACCCTGGGTGATGGCTAGAAATCTGAAAGCCTGGGGCAGATTTCAGAAAAAGGGAACAGCGAGAGGTAAGCTGAGCTATGTGGGGTACGTAATTAGAACAGGATGCTGCCAGGCCCTGCCAATGAAGGTGGGAAGACAAAGCCAACTATGGAGGCGCCCACATCCTGTTATGGAGGGTCACCTCATTTCAGTCACAGTTTAACAGCCACTCGTCGCTGAAGGAGGCTGTGTTTTGCTGGTTTAGAAGGCATTCAGCCAGGAAGGGTAAGAGAGCAGAGCAGCAATATCAACCTAGCCCATACCCGCCCCACCCTCCTTCCCTCCTCCCCTCCTCCCCGCCCACACACACAATCTCCACTGAGTTCATTTCTAAACACGCAGCCTTTAACATGTCTTAAGTCTTTTCAGTTTCCCAAGAAGGATATTACATTGTCCCAACAGTGAGTGGTCTTTAACCATCTACCAGGTATACAGAACAGAATCATTTTCGATTATATCTGTAAGAAAACAAAGATCTTTCAACTCAATTAACCCAGTTCTTTCACAGATGAGGAAATGAAGGCATATTTCTTGGTAAAAGGAAGAAGAATGAAATTTAACCATCTAGTTTGCCTAGGGTATACCATAATTTATCTTCAGTATTATGTAAGAAAAAGTGGGTTTCTTTTTTGTTTTAAAAGAATTTGCTGTGAACTCCAAGCAAGTAATAAATGAGTGTGCAGATTGCTGTGGCAGTTATGATAAAACATAACTCTTTGTGACAGAAGACTTGTTGAACTGCATTGAAACTGAACTTCTTGCCCCAACTGGGCTTATTTTGTAATAAATGCACTATTTTTTTTTTTGAACCTGGCTTCTTTGAAATTCCTCCTCTAAGTTCAACAAAGCAGACAGTTGATTCTGTAGGAGGAAGAAAAAAGACACATGGATTATAAATGCGTGAAAGAGATTAACTCTGATGGTGGGTTCAGTTTCCATTTGGGAGTGCATGGAGAAGTTAAAAATATTTCTTTCATTGGAAATCAAAGTATTTCACTGAAGAGAAATGACTCTGTATTAGGTTGGTAAAGAAATAGAGGATGAGAGGTGATGCGTGATAGCAGGTTTGAATGAATAAAAATTTCTCCTTTCTCACTGTGGCAGTTTTTCTTCTCTCAAGGATCTTTGAAATCTTGAACTTGAAAAAACAACAGAGGTTATATAACTTGTCTTGTCTAAACTAACCATCTTTATTTCCACACAAAGAAAAATCCAATAATAAAGTGCATAGTGATACAATGCAAAAGCAGAGAAAGGAGATGATGCAGAAAATGATTTCAGCAACTGAACGTTCTATAACGTCTTCCCTGCTTACTCTCACTGAAAAGCTAGAGTTGCATGCATGGCCTGGTGTGGACACAGGACCTGGGTGTGTCCTCACACCTCAGTCCACTTCTCCGTGCAGAACTGAGACGACCAAGCCACACGCAAAGGTAAGTGCTACCTGCACCAACTGCCCCCAAATACAGGAGAACATTGGCAGTTTCGTCTTCAAAATAATATGGTAGTACAAACTGCCACTAAACTGATGGCAGAGATGCATTCTTACCGGAAAAGTTCACAGAGACCTCTATTTATGAATTACCCTGACCTAATTTCAAATAAAATTGGAAGTAATTGATTTACGATAACCACAACACTCTTTTTGTTAACTACAGCATTAGCAATGCAGCAAGATATCGCTGAACTATGTCAGTATCGGTAGTTCAAGTAAGAGGGAACCCTCCACACTGACCACTGGGGTGAACTCCTCCATTTCCATAAGACTTGGAGCATCTCTCCATCGAAAGGGGTAGATCCCAAAGGCGCTAAAGATGCTGTTTCCCAAGAAGTCACATTCCTGTCCCAGGCAAATGTGCCTACCATTTAGAAAACGTGTGAGTCCATCTCTCCTGTTTTTCCTCACACTATAATTACTCAAGAAGCTATTGGTGAAATGAATGTTTTATGCCAATATACTTACTGAGTAGCTGCTATGTATTAGCCAAGACTTGCAAGAAATGTTAAGCTAAATAAATCATCTTCTATACCCAATAGTGGGACCTATGCAGTGGGGTAAAAAAGGGGGTCAGACACCTGACAAACAGCCCAGGTGTAGACACAGCAGGATCGGCGCCTCAGGCACGCTCTCTTACAGTGCTCGCCATACTCTGCCATCCTCTCCTCCCACCTTTGATTATCAAGGGTCTCGGTAGAATATGGAGGAAAGTTAGATTTTAACAAATACATACTTTAAGAAACAACGTAATCTGAAATATATTCTATTTCAAGATTATTGGAAGAGATGAATCCACCGATCGTGAAGTCTTCTTGTTCCTTGTCTGATTGACTGTTAACTTTGGGTTCTGCTTCCACTTCCTTCTGCAGTTGCAGCAAGGCAATTTTCCCTTGTCAAATTTCTGTACCACTTATTTCTGATGATATTTCATATTGCTTCAGTACCATTAAACCTTCTAAAATTAGTTTACATTAGTTTACACCTGTTATATTTCAAGATCCCTCAGGAGACGGATTAACTCAAATGTGTTCTGTGAAAACACAACAAAAAGTGCTTCATGTTTAACTTTAACACAACAAAGGATAACTTTTCTGAGTGTGGCTGCTATAGAATACTATATATAAAATCAAGAACTGAATATGTGCATTATAATCTCTGAAGAGTACAGCAAAAATCTCTCAACTGAAAAAAAAATCTCTCATCGGTGCCACACAATAACCCACTGACCAGTCATTGATATTACAAGGGAATATCCTGAACCAAGAAAGGTCATTTTTTTCATTTATTCTTTTTTTTTTTTAAAGATTTATTTTTTATTTATACATACAAGCTGGGGTACAGGCCAGAGGCATGGGGCGGCGAGAGGGTTCACCAGAGACAGAGCAGGGAGCAGAACAGGCAGATCAGAAATACACTGCTGAGGGGAGCAGTGGGCGAGGCAGGAGAGGTCTGCCGCACCATGTGGGATTCTCCCCGGCCGGGCGTCGAACTCGTGTCCCCGCTGCCGACAGCTCCACAGCGCAGCACTCAACCGCACATTTATTCTTAAGTGAATGCAAAAACTGTATTCTCCACAAAAAGACAAAGATAGCACTGATTGAATTAGGGGTTTGTGTGCAGGTTTCTAGTTAAGTTAAAGAAATAACCTTGACCTTGTTTAGTTTCTATTGGTGTAGGACCAAAACATGGGGTCTGGCCTCATCACACTCATCGGGCAGTGCTGTCTCTAAACAGGAACTCTGGACGACGTAAGTTACGCATTACGGAGCTGAGGTGTACATTGCATGAGTGTTTCGTTAAATAATGATTAAAGTTGAAGCATGTATGGAGTACCTGTTAACACAGAGTCAGCAGATACTGCTAATCCAATCTAAAATTACATGGCAGGTCAGGGAAAGGTCTAGCAGAAGTTAGAAATGAGAAGAATTCTGGTTCTGCTACATTCATAATTTTCAAGGTGATACGGAGAGGTTAACCTCAGGTTGAATACACAATGACTCACAGTGATAGGAGATTCTAGTTTTTTAGTGGTAATGGCATAAACACAATTAGCCAAGACTTTGTTCTAAATTAACCTGTGATCCTATCTTCACATGGAAATGCACCTAAATCCCTGCAGGTGGGAAAAATAATCGCTTTAAGAAAATCCCCCCTCTTCATGGTATTTATGAGTAGGGTGGAGTTCGCGATAAACAAGTCTTGTGGCCCTCTCAATGTCAATTCTGAAGAAAGCAGTGCTCCCCCAAGGTCCTTAGGTGCTGACTCACTGTATCTTTCATGTTTTTAGAAGGGTGACATTGGCGGCTGACATGAGACTGTTTGGAAGAAGAGAAATCTAGTAAATTATTTAGAACTGAGACGCTTACTATGCATAACTAGGACCCGTCCATCGGAAGCGCTTCGCCAACACACTCCCAGGATGTGCTCCCGGGAGGCGGTGACGCTGTCACGGGCTCATTCGCGGCAGGTTTCGCTGTCAGCCTGGAGGACAGAGGCTGGGGGAATTCCTAAGCATCCAAAACGATGGGAGAAAAATAACCCCAAACCAGCAAAGGCAAATTGCAAAAGGAAAACTATCTCCATACTCTTAGTAACACATTAGCCACACACAGCCACTTGGACTCCAAGTTGCTTGGAAGTGCACGCAAACTGCTAGCCAAGTCTCCTGAGAGTGTTTCAGGAGGGAGGCAGAGTTAAGCATCAGACTGGTCAGAGAGAGGAAGGAGCCAACGGGGATCCTGCGCTGTGGTGTTACCTGTAACACCAGCAGTGTCAATTAACTGCTCTGTGCCCCCATCTCTCATCAGAAATAGGGGGTAATATCAGTACTTGCCTCGGAGGATTTTTGTGAGAATTAAAGGTAAAGTGCCAATAAATGTAAGTTTCTATAGCTATTAATATCACTATAAAAGTTATTTAAAATGGAAAAAATGTTCAGTCACATGTTTTAATATTTCATCTAGTATTAATTTAACTCAAAAACTTAGTTTAATATTTTCACTAGGGTTATAAGTTTTTGTGAATAATGGAAGAACCATGCTTTGGAAGAAGGAATTTAAGTAGGAGATAAGGTTACTTGAAAAAACATTTAGTTTGGGGATGCAGAAAGAAGTCTGACTCTGAAATTCTGCACTTGGTAAACTGGTTTTGCTACGCAAGCACTGAAGAGCTGGTGTCACTGATGACATCATCATATTATTACAGGATGTATCACCAGGAAGGGGAGGGGGTGGGACATCACCATGGCCAGTATGTACCTGGGACTTATTCTCCTGGGGCTTTGCAGGTGGGCTTTGTACACTCAGCTCCAGGCCCTGCCTGATGAGCTAGGTGCTAGCTTACCACCATAAGGTGATTTCAGAGTTTGATTGGAGTCTGTCATTTGAAATCCTTTCCCTCCCCTCTCCCCTCTCTTTCTCTCTCCAACACCCCTTTCCCTTTGAACTTCTCACCAATTAAAAATCTTTACATAGGGCCTCCCTGTGGCCAAGGGGTTGAGCGCAGCACTGTGGAGCTGTCGGCAGCTGTGGGGCAAGTTCAATGCCCGGCCCGGGAGATTCCCACATGGCGCAGCAGACCTCTCCTGCCTCGCCCGCTGCTCCCCTCAGCAGTATATTTTGGTCCATCTGCCTGTTCTGCTCCCCACTCTGTCTCTGGTGAACCCTCTCACTGCCCCACACCTCTGACCCGCACCCCAGCTTAGATAAAAAAAAAAAATCTTTACATACACTAGAATTTGATTACCCTGTTTTGATGAGTGCAAATGAGGCAGACCTCGGAATGGGTAACATGGGCTATTTCCCTTAACATCCTGTGGTACCCTGGCATTTCTCAGTTTTGCCCAGTAATGATATGATGACAAGCTACTGTTCAGCTAATTCCACTTGGGAAACAAAATTAGTTGTTTCAAAATCTTCACATCTAGGATAATACTGATTACCATAGCTCTATAAACTCAATTTAATCAGTCATAGGTAATCGACTCAATATATTGATAGTAGACCATGATATTATGAAGACCAACAATATGAAATGTTTAATGAGCTAATGTTAAATTATATTAAACAGTGATTTGATGTTAAATCAACAGGTATGCACAGCGATAGAAAACAAGTATTTAAAAGGGCAAGAAATATGCAATATATATTACAATGGAATTATGAGCAAGTGCCTTTCTTAACATTTTAATTAATGTACTATAATACTGTCTTAACAATAAAAATACTGTTAAAAATGGCAGAACTATTGGAGCTACTTTGTTATTATACCTAAGAGATATTATACAGCATATAATGTGATACTAATGGGAAGTAGGCTTTGTATAGTCTCTGAAACTTAAAAATGCGGGTTTAGTTGCGCAATTCAAATAATTTCATACAATTCCATCATCTTAATAGGTTCATATTTTCAGATAAATTAATTGTTGGCAGAAACATCTTTTTATCAACCTATAAACCACTGAAGATAAGGAAGGAAAAAGCAATGACATTTATTCTGTTGACTTCCATTGATTTAGCCTTTTGAGGCAAACAGAATTTTTCTGCAGATTTTTTTTTAAAGACTCTAACACACAACAAACACTCATGCTCTCTCTATAAATCCTAGTAAAAGCAATAAAATAGAGCACATAAGCCACTTTGAATCAAGGGGGATTCATATCACAGTTTGGGGGTGTTTTATCTTTGTCCTTTTGTGGGCATATCATTTTTTGGGTACAAAGTTTAACCCTTATTTTTAAGTGGTTTACAATTAATTTGGGGGATCCCTGCTCCTCAGGTCTCTTCTACCTGTTATGTTAAAAATATACAAATCTCCTTCCTCCTGCGACATTACTGACAAAAGAATTTCAGTAGACTCCTGGAGTTGACATGGAGCAACTGCAGAAACCCAACTGAGAATTTCTCAGGAATTTTTTTTTAATTTTTTTTTAAAGATTTATTTATTTATATATACAAGCTGGCGTACAGGCCAGAGGCGAGGGGCGGCGAGAGGGTTCACCAGAGACAGAGTGGGGAGCAGAACAGGCAGATCAGAAATACACTGCTGAGGGGAGCAGCGGGCGAGGCAGGAGAGGTCTGCCACACCATGTGGGAATCTCCCTGGCTGGGCGTCGAACTGGCATCGCGCACTGCGGACAGCTCCACAGCGCAGCGCTCAACTGCTGCGCCACCAGGGAGGCCCGAATTTCTCAGGAATTTTACAAGCTGGAGGTTAGACTTAGACCATCGGTAATTGGAAATTGGCCTTGTGAGAGTATTTATTCCAGAAAAATCATCACACCTACACATCAGAACATTTTTTCCCTTCTGATAGTGCTTAAACATTTTCCAACATTGCAATGACCAGAAGCAGTGTGCAAACGGGATTTTTGAGTGGATCACTCAACCCAGTGACTAGCCATGTGAGCTGCTGGGTCCAAGGGCCTCTCTGGAATAGGGGGCAGTGCCAGCTGTGTGAGGAAGGATGCTCTGTCCTAGTGTGGGTCACTTTCTTCCCACAACACATTGAGTCCTGGACAGGAGCATTCTCCCCTAATAACTTCTGACCACTCCTTGTGAGCTTTCTGCAGAGGTAAGAGAAACAGGATTGAAAGAACCCTACGACCAACTCAAAAGGTGAGCTGTGTCCAGACCAAAAGAGGGTTATCTGTCAATCAAACATCTATTAACCTTGCTTCTTGCAATAAAAATTCTTACAGTTGATGATGACAATGAGATCCCACATTATCACAAATACTGTCTAAATATCCAAAGAAAGAAGAAATCATGCATAATGTTATTTTACCATTTTCTGTATTTCATTTTAGACTTTTACAAATCATTTACCCATATAAAGTATGAATAGAATTAATAGAGGTTAAACTTCTACTAATCACAGGTAAGTGTGGGTTGGACTGGAAAAATTTATTCTTTTAATGATACATTTACATTCTCTAACTAGAAAGAGAAAAAAATGGTAGTTTTCCTGTCTATCTTTTTTTTTTTGTCACAAGAAGAGGTGAGATATAAATTATGCTTGAGCATTCTTTGTTGTAGTATTGTTTTTCAAAGGTGAGTAATGATCTCTACCAGGCAATCACCTCTGCTACTTAGAGGTGATTGAATTGATGTCCACACTTCCCTAGTTCCTAGAAGAAAGCATAAAGTACTAAACACTAACGCACACACTTGGGGAAACTGGCAATATGTGTTAGTGGCTAGCAAGACTTTATTTTAGGATAAGGTCACATAAACAGTTAAGATTTATCCTGCTATTCATTTGTGGTAAGAGTCACTTAACTTGGTTATAAAATTAAAATAATAGGTCTAACTAGTCTAAAAGATGCTTAAACCCCCAAGTAGTAAATACCCACACTGTAAGAAAGGGAGACAATAATTCTTTACTTTGTGATGACAAGGAGTGCCTTGTAATGGTTACAGCTAAACAAGGAACCATGATATGTTATTGTTATTAGTTACTCATCTAAAAATACATGAGATTACAAAGAGCCATTTCTTACCCTGATGTTATACCTCTGCCCATATAAACAAGATCCCTGTAACAAGAGTAGTCGAAGCCTGAATTCTTACTTGCTAGGAGGGTGTTTGAATTCAACTCTGTACGTTGAACCTGACGTGAACTCCTTCCCTCTTGGGGAAGTTACTTGAGCCAAGGGCAAGTCTTGATTCTCTTGTGTCAGCTACAGCACCACTAAAGGGGCAGGCACAGGAGACTCCCTTCTTAAATGAGCTACGGTTGAGAAAAAGATGTAGAACACCCACATTCGGGGAATGGAAACAGAAAAGGGAGCCAATTAAGAAAGAGAAGAATTCAAAGAGATAAAAGGATAACATGGTATTAAGGAAGTTAAAAGAGAGTCTAAAAAGAGGAAGTAGTAATCAATGTCAGATGTCTCCAAGAGGAAAAATTGATCAAAGATTTATAAAAGACCATTGGATGTGGTAACAGAGAGGAGTAATGAACTCCTCAGAGTCCATGTTCAGTGGAGTATAAAGAGGAGAAACCTGGTACAACATATAATCTCTGCCCTCTAGGAATTTACAGCCGCACTGGGAGGACAAGATGTAATCAAATGTAGTAATAACACTTATAGACCCGACATTTTTAGAATTTTCAACAATCTGTCTTTTTTGTTGTGAAAAATCATATCTCTACCAACTCACAAAACAAGCAGAAAAATAACAACCTAACTTAGAGAGTATTTTGAGATAGTCAAAGATAATTAACACCAGAAAGACAGAATGTTGTAATTAAGCTCATATTGTCTTCAATAATTAACTGAAAGAGTAACCTTTACTTCTTATATAATCTTTGTAGATATGAAGAGTAGTAGTTTAGGGTCTATTTATTCCTTACAAAAGTAGCAATAATATAGTAGTCGCTTTAAAAATACTCTCTTAAAACAAAAGCACAATAAATTTCAGGAAGACAATGTTACTTATTTATTATCATAGAAGTTTGGATTTTATAGCACATTTCCCTTAGAAATATTTTTTCCTCTGGCTTGTGAAAAAGATTTTATTTTTTCTATTTTCTCCTTTGAAAGACACAATCAGTTCTTACTCGTGATTCATATTCATTCATATCATTCATCTTTACTCCTTGCAAAATTAACACTGAGTAGTTTCATGTACATGTAAATATTGGAAATACATGGTGTCTATATATTCCCATATGCATAGCCCACAAAGACTAGGAAGAACTTAATTCCTGGGGTTTGGGTAGGAAAATTATTAATTTTTTCAACCCAAAACAAGAAGAAAAGTAAGCCAAAAAATATGTATAAGTGATACTGGTGAGGAAGATCCCAATTAACTTCTCGGCAAAGCAAGTAAGTTTCATCAGCAAAAGCTTCTTATAAACATGATCTGTTTACACTCTCCTGTACTTTCTTCTTTGAAAATCAAAGCTCTCAAAAGTTAGCAGCTGACAGCTACATTCAAGTCCAACAGAACTGCAGAAAAATGCGTTAAAAACAAGTAACTTGCTTTTATAGAGAAAAATAACTGCAATCTAATGTTTGCAAATAGATCAAATGACCAACATCAATTTTTTTCTGAATTTCCTACTTCTCTCAATTAAGGCTTTTATTTTTATGTTCGTATTAATTTGTTTCCTTTTTATACCAAAATTGTCATGTTAATAGCTACTTGTGAGCATCAAAGCCTTGTGATCTGTGTGGAACGTGGTGTAAGCAGCAGTCCTAGACAAGGATATGCACCAGCGCCAAAAGGAGTCATTTTCCAAACATGGACACATGTGGGGGCTTTTTATCATTGAAACAACTCCCAGTGTTTTGCTGCAAAAAAGTCTGGGTCAGAACCACTTGTATAAATTATTTGGAAACCAGCAACACCAATAAATGTGTCAATGAGTCAATCAAAAATGTGATGTAAAATAATCACTTAGAGTCTTAAAATTTAACTTTCCCACTTGAACAATGTAAATGAAGATGTCAAGGGCATATTATCACCTTTTCTCTGGAACTGCTTTCTCTTCATCAATATTTGAACAATCTCTAGTCATTTCCATGTTGCCAACAAAAAAGCATTTGAACCTGCCGCCCCTGCAGTCAGCTGTCCAGCATTCTCACCTTTGTAACAGGTCTTGTGAAACACTGTGTCTCTATTTGTTTTTACTCTCCATTCCTCAAAATATTTAAAAACGACCTCTGCATCACAAATTCAGCATTCATGA
Source organism: Scalopus aquaticus (assembly GCA_004024925.1). NCBI lineage: Eukaryota > Metazoa > Chordata > Mammalia > Eulipotyphla > Talpidae > Scalopus > Scalopus aquaticus. Next base: position 24,059 of record PVIJ01014403.1, on the reverse strand, counting down.
ATATACACATGTATTTGCACCTTAAATATGGGCGCCATGGGGAAAATTCTAAGGTATAACACAGAGACCACGTCGTGAGAGAACAAGTGGCAGCAACTGTATGCAGGAGCCGCTCCTAGGGAGGAAGACCCAGGATCGGAGAGGCTGTGTTGGCAAGAAGGCATCAGGTGCATAGAGGTTGTGCTGGAACAAAATCCTATGATATTTCTAATGACAATGTTTTCTCCTCTAAGCTCCAGGGAAAGGTCACATGTGATCCTGATGGAACTATTCCATGATTCACAGCGGATGCTTGGATAAAATACAGCCCCCACAGAAGGACAGCTGTCTTTTGTGGTTGTTACTGTTGCTGTTTGCTGATATTTATTGCACAGCTAGTTTACAGAAGAGACAAGCCGTTGCCTGACCATTTATTTTCATCTCAGGGGACAGAGGACAGTAAACAAGCTAGGGAGAGAGGGAGTGTGGACAGCCAGAGACTGGGTCCTTCTAGGGAAGATGTAGACACAGAGCTCAACACCTGGCAAGGGGAAAAATACCACGGAAGAGAAACTCAATTTCAGCACATGGAGCATTCCCTCACCCTGGACTGACGAGAGCTTTCTAATTTGAATTATAAATCTACTTTGCCAGTTTCTACACATATAAGAAAGGAGTAATAAGATTAAATCTGGCCTTCTAGGGATGTTGGAAAGATAAATGAGGTAATATTTCAAAAAGTGTGAAGAGCTTCCTTAGCAGAAAGTTATTAGATTAATCCAAGATAGAAAAGCGATTACAAGATGGCCTTCTTGTTACAAGTTGACCTATGAACAGTACCTATGTCGTAAGGATTGGCATTGTTTGTGCGGGGCTGGTGAAGACCGAGGGATATTGGGGCACTCGTCTTATAGCACGCTATCCAGCAAGTCGCCTTCCTGTCTGTGGACGTGCAAAGATGTGAATGGAAGTGCAGATTTAGGTGCAGAGAGACAGCAACCCTTACGTATGTAGCTATCCTCAGTATTGTGGGCTATTTAAATAACATTGTTTTCCAGTGTTTAAAATATTGTTAAAAAGCAAGACAATTATATAGTCTTGCAAACGCATATTCACAATTTTCAGGAAGTTTAAAGATCAAACACATCACTGTTTCAAACATTCTTATCTAAAATTTGTATATTAGCAAATACTTTGTTCTTGACTTAACATGTCAGATTATCATAGATATAAGACTGACAGCACTGAAAACAGAAATTTAAAGAGTTTTCAAAGACTATCTCTGCAACAGCTTTCAGAACTGTTAGGCAAATGGGGTGGTACAAACAGAAGAAATATTAGTTTTTACTTTATAAAATTAGCAGGCTAAACATTTCAAGAACTTTGCATCTCTTCTAAAAGTTCTTATAACTGTTATAAAAACACCAACTATGACATTAGTTTTATGATTCCTCTTTCAAGTGATACAACAAAAAATGTCTCTATAAAACAATATACATATCCACATGTACATTGGGAAAGAGGCAATAGAGAGAAAAGATAGCAAAACATCAATGATTGTATTTAAATCAAGAGTACATGGATAGTCAATGCACCATTTTTTCAACATTTTGAAAATTTGCATGAGTTTGGAGTAGAAATTAATCATCTGATCCCTGAATTAGTTTACTGCCAGCTTTATATAAAATAGATACTACATAAATATAAAATTAAAGGTTTCTATTTAAATCTATTTCATACAGTGTAGCTCTGTTGTATTTGAATGAAAGATGTGCACATGATTATTTACTGACATGAAAACCATCACATCAAATTCTGATTCTAACACTCTTCTTCTGTTCTTTGATCAAAACCTTACTTTATTCCCTAAAGAAAAGTCATCATTTGAGATTTCTCTCCACTCCTCACTGCCTAGGGAAAGTATCCTCTACCTGCCTTTCAAAGAGACGTGACATTTATCTTTATTTAATCTTTGGGGTCCTGAATCCTCCCCCCACCTGTCTGAAGCCTCCCCCTTTCTCTGGACTGCCTTCTTTGCATCTACATCCGAAAAATGTTAAAACAAACAGATGTCCCGAGTCCTGCCCGCCCGGCAGCGGGTCACCCTCTGTCCACCTCCTCAACGGCCTCGAGAAGCCTCTGAACTGCTGTGCCGGCTTCTCACTCCTCGAGACATTTCAGATTGGCGGCCGACCTTAGGGTTTCAGCATCCGCCAGGTGGAGTCCATGGGCCACCTCAATAAAACTCCTGCATGCGAATCTCCAGCTCAGAGTCTGCTTCCCAGGCGCTCCAACCAAGGAAGGTGGTGTCGGGGTGTTTTGAACAGTAGGCGCTGAAAGGAGGTTTCAAATCAAAACTGCCCGCCAGCAAGGGGCAGAGACAGCGCACCCCGGGGGGCGAGGGGCAGGCCAGCTCTTGGCACGCGGTCTGCACCATCGGTGCAACTGTCGCCTGCAATAAACCAGAGTGGCAAACAAGGGGGAGATGCACAGGGTGGGATGTGTGATGAGGACAGCGGGCGTGGATGGCTGATGGAGGAGGTCACAGATGTTTGGAGAAAGGACAGTGGCGGCGTGCCCTGAGCAAGGAAGGCCCAGGGTGGAAGGGGAAGACCTCGTGGCAGCCATGGAGAAGCGGCTGAGAGATGAAGAGAAGAAAACGCTGCATTTCAGTCTCCAGGAGTCACCTAGACCAAGGCCAGGCCCCTGGGTGCAGCGTGGCAGCGAGCACTACAGCGGGGCATGGGCGCTGCCACACTCGAAATCCTGAGTCTCTGGCTCCCCGCGAGCCCGCTGGGCCTGCCGGCTGGCCACGAACCCACGAGAGCGCGCATCCCGGCACCCTGCCCCAGCCCGCGCGGGAAGGCCGCGGGGACTCTGCCTTGGGAGCAAGTAGGATGCTCATTCGATACTAAAATGGTTTCCATCTTTGTGGAGTTTTCTAGATTGGAATTTACTTTTGTTTTTAATTGTGTTTCTCCATGCCCAGCTCCCCCCTGCCTTGGCCTGGACACAGATCAGCACCTTGTCCCGGGAGGTACCACGTGCCCTGCTTGGACCAGCTACTGGGAACTCAGGGGTGAGCCCAGCAGCCAGGGGAAGCTCAGAAGGCAGGTGAAAAAGAAAAAAGAAAAAGGAAAGTTTTGTTCCTGCAGCCTGACTTGGTACTGCTGGGAGGAAAGACATGGAGGAGAGACAAGTAGACTCTCGGCAGAGACACCTGGCTGAGAGAGTGCAGGGGCTGAGGTGGCAGCTGTTATCCTGATGTCTCATTCTGCCCCAGCTTTCCGGGACCTGCTTCAGAACCCTTTTCCTTCAGTTCCTGCCAGAAGCTGCCTCAGACTTGTGGCGAGCTCCAGGCCCCAGGAGCCCCACTTTGGCTGACTCTGTATGGCTGGGCATTTGCCCAAAATGGGGATGGATAACTTTGGGTATTTTACTGGGAAATGCATAGTAGGAACTCCCCTCTCTCTTCCTATGCACACTAATTCTAGTAAAGTTCTTTCCACACCAAGAGTCTGCTTTGCCTTTGTGTACATGATGGCTGGGGGCCTTTTGAGCACGCAAGTTTTGAGGTCCCTGGGCACCCTTCAGTGATGTGCTAACAAATCGACAAGAGAAACACTGGGTCCTTTCAGGGGGAGACAGGGCTACCTCTCAAAGGAGCTGTGGGGCCTGGCTAAGGTGAACCGCAGGAACGCACACGAGCTGGGAGTGACTCTGAGGGGCGGATCAACAGAAGAACACAGAGCTGAATGAGAGAATTTTTCACTGTGGGAGCACTCTCAGGAGATGGGGCTTAACACGCTAGCAGAGGCCTCAGGAGGCCTTTCTAATATCACTGCTGGATGGCTCTTGGAAGCTAAGCGAAAGGGATGGCCCATATTATAGGTAATTGAAATGGTGGCAAACGGCAGGATGGCATCAAAAGATTTGTTGAAGAGGGCTTGCTGAATCAGCTTCACTCTATGAGACCCAAATGCCTCTCAGCTGACCCTGCTTTCCAGAAAGAGGTGACTGAAACTCTCCATAGCAAAGTAATAAGAAATGTTTATCTCACTTTATCAGAGCAGTAAGTTCCATGTCTCGCCAACATCACTAAGCAGTGACGCCTCTTTTCTGTAAACCAGGGGGGATGGTAGCCCCCTTAAAGAACTGCATTCTCTGAGAGTACTGGGAGTGACAGGATCCCAAAATAATAGAAGACATGAAGAGGAGCTAAACCTCCAAAGGTGCAAGTACCAGAAGGAGCTGCCAAACGGTGTGGCGATGACCTGAACTGCAGGAATTAGCAGCTAACAGAAGATGACCTCTGCAGGGACAAGCTACAAGGTCATCGGCAAAGGACATTGTTTAATATGCATAACCGAAAGAATCCAAGTCTGGCTGGTTAGGAGGCTGCGAACACCATTCTCGTGAAAAGTCGCAGTCTCTTGCCTACTTTCTGAATTTGAGCTGGTTTTCATGTCTGCACCCCATTTTCTGAAGGAAAGACCAGGTATCAAGTAGATGGACCCTGAAGCACCATGGTGATCGCCTTCTAAAATAGGCAAATGACACGCCTAGGCCATTCACAGAAGACAGCAGTCCAGCAGCCGGGGAACATGCGAGAAGGCACCCAGGAGGTGCAGTGCTGTAGACTTGAGCGTCACAAGAGCAGTAGCTTGTGTTCCTGTTCAGAATATGCTCCTGCCCTCCTGGAAGAGGAGGTGTTTTACCCATCTGATGTCAGGCCTGGCACATGACTTGAAACTGCGTGAGTTGCACACGTGATATCAGGCAGGTTTGGCCATGTGAAGTGTGTCCCAGCCTTGGGGAGAACTATGCACCATCAACCCCTCGACCTCTGGAGAGGCCATGCGACTTGATTTGGAAAATTAAACGTGGACAAGTGAGGCCTCTGACTTCTGAGCAGAAGCTTTGGGAAGCAAGCTCGTCCACAAAGCCCCCTTTCCCACACAATGTAGAAGGGTAGAAAGGACCCTTTCGGCCAAGGCTGGAGTGAGTAAGACGTGGGATAAAGCCTCAGTCGGTGACCAGTGAACCTCTGTGAGAGATGGGGGATGTGATCTCCTGTGCCTCTGTAACCGGCACACTCCCTCTTGGAGACATCACCTTGGCCAAACTGACGAGCCTGTCTCTGCCTGTGTAACCTAACCCTGAACTGCAGTATTTTCAAAGATAACTTTGTTTTGAAGATGAAGTGAATTAATGCCTGTATCGTATGCAAACTAGTGCTTAGGCAGAGTCAATGCTGTCTCCATGACTAATCTGAACTCAGTACTAGTTGGGCAAAAGTGCTGAGTTAGGGTTATAGAATCCAGTTACCAGTACATTGTGTTGCCCTTCTTTATTCTTGAAATTTCTCCTGCTATTATTTTGTATCAGGATATCTGTTTTGAATATGATATCCCCAAAGAACAAAAATATCACTTAGCATGCTCAGAGGCACTTCCATTAGCATTTTCATCAAGGTTGGCAGATGGTCCCTCAGATAACACAGGAGCAGCGCAGGTGAAGGGCCAGAAGACTGCAAAGAGTTTTCTTAATAAGTAGAATATCTACTCCAAAGAAAAAAGAGCAAGTGGAGATGGGGCTTTCCACAGGAAGGAATAGAAGGCAGCTGAAAGTCATAGTAATTTTATCTAATCTTTGAATCTTCCTGTGGAAGTGTCATTCTTTCTGATACACAGTGAAGCTGGCTATTGTAATCACCGTGATATTTACATATGAAAAGCACCTAGTTAATTATATTCTGACGATCCCACCTGTGCAAAAAAAAAATAATCAAAACCAAAGAGGGTGAGGAGGAACACACGACGGTCACAAGCAAAGGCCAGGCAGCAGCCTCGGGCGCGGGAAGCGCGTTCCTGGCGCAAGCGGAAGAGCCCGTCAGTCACGGCGTCGCTGCGTCTCAACCTTGGGCGTTTCTGGTGATGCTCCCGTGCTAGGCCCCACCGCGCACTGAGAGAAAAAGGGACTGCGAGCGAGTGTGGGCTGCCCTGCGGACCTGCGCCCTCCCAGAGCACACAGCCCCACGCCCGGGCAGAAGGTCAGCCATAAAGTCAGTCAGTGGTCAAGAGCCACACAAATGGGGCGGCGGGGGGGCAGGGGGGCCAAGATGGTGAGGAGTGAGGGCGTCGGGCCATCTCTGCACACTCGCAGCTAGATTGCAGCAGAACAAAGCCCACAAGCTGACAGCGCACTGGGAACAGCAGCTGGAGGAGGAGGGTCCCAGCGGGCAGGCGACCCGCCCCGGTGGCCCAGGCCAGCCTGGCAGCCAGCGGCCCTCGGCAGGCTCCAGGGCAAACCTCAGCGCCCTCTGATCACGCTGGGGGAAGGGGCCGCAGGTAGACACGCCACAGCGGGCCCCCCCCACAGACGCTGGCACAGTCCCAACAAATTCCCATTGAGGAGCCCAGATTCAACACGGAGAAGCGGGAGCACCGCACTTTTTGTGTTCAGAGAGAAAAGTTTGGGGACAACAAAAACACAAGAAATGGCCACCTGCGACCTCAGGGGAATAGGACACCACAGAGAGAGAACAAACACCCCAATCACAAAGACACTGGAGATCTTCTCTTCCCATCAGATCTTATCAGATCCAGAGTTCAGACCTGCCATGGTAAAGTCAAAGGAATGGATGAAAACACAGAAAAGCTGATGAAAGGTGTACAAGAAAACGCAGCTAAACAACCGAATGGCCTCAGAAATAAAATTCATGAACAGAATAACAAAACTGAAGCTTTAAATAAGAAATTACCAGAGATGCAGGATGTAGAAAAAGTTCAGTAGAAGAAATTAAAAATGCACAGAAAGCTATGGATGATAATGCACGAAGAATCCAGTGGAAGAATCATGGGAGATAAGATGAAGAAACACTCCAGAATTATCCAGCTCAATAAGGAGCGGCAGTATTGGGGGGCGGGGGGTAGAGAGAGAGAAGGAAACAGATCTTATTGAGGTGCAGGATGGGAAATGTTGTCATTTCTCCCTAATGAAAGGGAAAGGGTCTTTGATCAAAGGCAACTTCCCCTCCCCCGGAAAATAAACTTTGATGGAACCCTAGTAGTACTTGATTCTTCTCCCAAATGATGACCAGCGGCTTAAGAATTTGGGGGGAATGCCTTGGCACCGGGTTCATGCTGGCGCTTCAGGTCCCCACAGCACGTAACGAGTCCCAAACTGGCCCGCAGAGGCACACACAATCAGACACAGTCCGTGTCTCGCAGGCAGCTGGCCGCCTTCCCCAGGAACAAGTCAGGGAAGAGTGTGATTAAAACTTTTCCACTGTTTTCTTCCCACTCGAGAGCTGTGCGGCCCTTGGGATTCCACAGCGGGCGGGGGATATCTGTGCCTCCCACGGGCCGTGAGGAACCCGGCTTATTTGCCAAGCTTGTCGGCTGTCTTCTCCCTTCTGACTGTGTTTCAAGTACCAGGTCCCGTCACTCCTCCTGTTCCTGGACTCAGTCCCTTCCTTGCTTACCACTGTCTGACCTAACCCCAAACTGTTTTGCAACATTTCCTGCCTGTGCGCTTGCATCAACTTCATTTCACCTAAAAGATGAAGATACGTGTACATGTTTGTGTTGTCTGGGTGGTTGAAAATGTCCAATGAAATACTGAATGAACAGTAAGGACTCATGATCTGCTGGCAGTATTTTTTCAGTAAGTAAAAATACTATTTTAACCAAGGTAATATACTATTAAGCCCAGCAGTTATTTCAACAAAAACATCAAGTGCTTGTGTAGGCGTTACTAGTTGCTATTTTTAATGCTTTACATAATTGACTGACTCCTTGCAACACGTGCATCAGACACTGTAGATCCCCTTTTCATAGCCAAAGACCCCGTAGATCCCCTTTTCATAGCTAAAGACCCTGGCGCACAGAGAGACTAAGTAACTTGCCCAGGGCTGCAAAGCCAGAAAGAGAAGGGACCAGGCTTTGGTCATGAGCAGACCCAAGATTCACAACATGTCAGTGTATGAGAAGATAACGACCCAACCCAAAGGCCACTGTTTTTGATCACTGCCAGACCTTGAACATTTACCTGTAGATTCTTCTTCCTTGCTGAATGTTTACTTGTGGGTTCTCAGACCACAGTGCCTTCACCCCAAGGTGTGACAGCAGAACTTATTTTCTGCGACTCTCAACTACATCTCATGCTCTCTCTTCTTTCCTACAAATGAAATCTCCATACGCAGAGAGAGTCCAGTCTCTTCCTCCCCAAGTCCTTTTGGATCAAAATAGTGGAGTTATATCCTCCTTGTGTCCTAAAGGTAGGCTAGCAGAGAAACAACTGCTCCTAAAAAACATCTACAACTCTGAACCTCCTGCCAATCTATAACCACTCAGGGTTATAACCTATCAATGAAGACTGTTGCCTGACTGTTCTCCTGCTCACCCCAACTAGAAAACCCAGCCTCAGAGTCCCGCTGTCTCCCCCTTTCCCGTAAACTCCTTTACTGTCTTAGTCCAGCCAATTAAAGCCCTTGACGTTTTCATCACCTTTAATTTATTCCTTCCTCAAACCATTAATGAAATTGAGCAAACCCAGTTGGTGGGGCCTCACCCCCAGGCTTATGCAGGAAACAACCCTGTAAGAAAATACATGGGGAGAAACAACAACAGAATTTATTTACAGCGGTAAGACAAGGGAAAGCTAAGATAGACAGCGAAAGAGAAAAAATTACAGGCTGCCTGGAGGTCAGAAGGAATCGTTCCAACCCAAGGTAGCATCCCAGGGGCCTCCCTGGTGGCCTAGGGGTTAAGTCTCAGCGCTGACACCAAAGGTAGCTGGGTGGTAAGGGGACTTCTGCTCCACCCAGCCCTAAGAAGTCAGAATCTGCATTTTAACAAGATCCCAGGCAACTCGTGCGCACAGAGTGTCTGTTAAGACAAATGCTGGAGCCCTACTAGGGAGCTGTTCCCTTTTCTTTTGACAGTTGTCACTCCACACATACCCCCATCCCATCGGCTTCCCACTTATGAAAAGCTCAGAACGATGAAATACTCCATTTTAATCTCTCTGCCTTGAAATTTAAGAATGATTTTGGTCCAGATTTTTCAGTCTTTATTACATGTCACCATCACCGAGAAACTTTCAAAACTACTGATGTCCAGACCAAATCCACAAGAATTAAATGTGAGTTTCTGAAGACAGGACACAGATATAATTATTTAAAATTCTCTTCAGTGACAGTAAAAATATCAGCGGTCGCCAGGAATTGGGGTGGGAGGGGATGTTTTAGGACAGCGAGAACACGCTGCAGGATACCACAAGGGTGCAAGCATGTCCTATACGCTTCCCCGGAACCACAGAACGCACAAGAGCAAGCCCTAATGTAGAATTCTGACGTCTCAGAGTCGCTCATGAATTTAAAAAAAAAAAAATTGTACTATTCTGCTGGGAGATGTTGATAATGGGGGTGGCGATGAACGTGTGGGGAGAGGGAGGGATATGGGAAATCTCTGTAACTCCTTCTCAATTTTGCTGTGAACCTAAAACTGCTCTAAAAAAATGTCCAAATAATCCCATTTTATAAGCAGGGCTGACACTCAGTAGTCAGTTTATTTTTTTCACTCTATAAAAACCCTCTCAGTGAAACATGGACCTTCTTCCCACTGTCCGGCTGACTTCCTGCAAGAGGCCCATAACGTACCTACTGTTTCATCCGTACTAGCCAGCAGAGCCTACAACCAACACCAAGATGCATTCTTAAATTACGCATCTTCATGCTGTTTGGTCACTCACTCCTTTGGGACCATCTGCCAACCTATACAAAGTGCCTCAGGACTTTCTCTTTAGTGGAGAAAGAGGAAATATTTATCCATTTGCTCCCGCACCCCAACTGTGAAAGCTTTAAGCTCCTGGAACATTAACTTCCCTGTACTTTGGGGACTGCGAAGTTGGGGGTGGAGCTGACTGGTACCATTGGGTCACCACACTGTGACCCAATCAGGGACCCTGTGGCCTGGGAGGAGGGCGGCAAGCTGGGTGACCCCAAGAAAATAGTCCAGTTCTGAAATCCTCTCAATATTCTGTCCCTCCTGTGGTATCCTACCAAGGTAACATTTTCCTTGGGCATTGTACATGGTACATACCCACCTACCTAGCCCAGCATACTGAGGGGCAGATCACACTCTGATGAAGAATGTACAGTCAGGAGTTAGGGAGCCAGCTCCTGCATCCCTGCTGCTCTGTTCCCTAAACTAAAACACAAAGTAGCAAGAGCATCTCCCCTAAAGACATTTTATGAAGCCAAAAGCAATGGCAGATAAGGATGACGGCAACATAGTTAGCATGATATGTATGCAATTCATTTAAGTTTTAAAATTCCGCTTTTTCAGATCTGCAAAATTCACCATAAGCACAATCTACATTGAGGTATTCTTTCTTCCCAATATGACCTGCAAAATGCTGACTGTTGTTTTAATTATTTACCCTGATCAGGTATTTTTCTGTTTACTTGACCCTGCTGTGTCCTTGAATTTGAATATTCCATTTTTTACTCTCTCTGCCATAAACAACATTACATGTGGGATATGATAATGTAAGGAACTTATAAACTTCTTTCACTTAAAAAAACACACGCTTTCTCTCTCTCGCTCTCTCTCTCTCTCTCTCTCTCTCTCTCTCTCTCTCTCTCTCTCTCTCTCTTTTACACACACACACACACACACACACACACACACACACCCCCTTCAGCCTTAAACAAAGGAATTTAAACTTGGGCCACCAACTCTAGAACAGAGAGAAGGAAGTATTTCCCACCCCTGAAGATAAATATTTTAACTATCTAACCTAGTTTTCTAAAGCACAACGTCACTACTTCCACGTTAGCTGTCAAGAGAACTTTCCGAACAGAGGCATGGATAACGTCACAACCAATTCTACCCCAAACCAAAATCTCTTCTATCCAACTCATAATCTTCACTTATCCATCCTGTAAGGCATGATCATGACCATAATTAAGCTTCATTTTTGTTAGAATATGTTCCCAGCAATAATCACTAAATCGATGTTAACTTTATCAAATTTTTATCAACTCCATCAGGTGACTTTTACAGCTCACCAAAAATTACTACTGAGATTGTTTTAGAATAATTTATCTTTTCCAAACCATACTTTTTAAATTAACAATATAGTCCTTGACAGTATACTCTGTCATATAAGTGACTTTATGAGGACTCATGTGACCTTCCCCTTTCCTGAAGGACATTTGGTGGAAAATGAACCATATTTTACATATATGGTATAGCCTCAACACTTAATTAGGACTCAAAACTCTTTAAAAATGCTGATAAAAGACTTACTAGCGATTTTCTGTCACTTGCCCTATTATTTCACCAATAAAACAAAACAAAACAACTTCCTTTTTAAAAGAGACTTTGAGAAAACAGGGCTCACAAAATATTTCTATGAAATATGTTTTGAAAATAAGAGATTATTTCTTTGTCAAATATTTAATTTCTTTTATGAATCAGGTATTACTACTACAGAATATAGATATTAAGTATCTAATATATATATAGTTATTCCAGCAGTGCCAGTTTTTTTATAATTTTACAATGTATCAACATATGTCCTAACAATTTTTAATGAAAATTTTTAGAGCACCATAGTCAAGTTTAAAGAAATATATATATATTTTCCTTTTAAGATAATATAGTTCTGTGAGATAATTTATTAACTACAAATATATGATAAATTGAAAGTAATTAAAAGTAAAACTAAATAGTGATGTATTAATATTTAATTAAAAAGTAAACAGGAAATTATAAGTAACAGTTGTGTTCATCTGATAAAACAAATGCATACTAATAGAAAAATAAATAAATATTAATCTTCTTAAATTTTCTAGAACTTGCCTTTGATGTAAAATGAGATCTGTCTTGTATGGTGTTCTATGTTTGCTTAAGAGAACATGTACTGAAGAGCTGCTAGGTAGAACACTTTGTACTTGTGTCTGCTGGGCCACTGGATCTACAGGACTGTTCAAGTTCACTGTTTCCTTTCTGATTTTCTATATGGACAAGCTACTCATTGTTCAGAGTGGAGTACTGATGTCTCCTACTACTATTTTATTTCTGTCTTTCTCTCTTCAGATTTGCCAGTCTTTGCTACAAACATTTAGGTGTCTTGATGCTGGCAACATACATATTTCTTAATTGTGATCTCTTCCTCACAAATTGATACGTTTATCATTATAAAATGACCTTCTCTGCCTCTTGTGACATTTAGGCAAACTTAATTATCCTTAAAGTCAATTAGTTACTATAACCTGAAAAATCCTAACTTTTTGTTGACATTAGAATCACCACCAATGTTTAGTCTATCAAAACTCTAAAAAGATCATTCTCTATTAGAGTAAGAAGGGAAAACAAATAGAAATAATTTAGTACTACAAATAGGCAATCCATAGAAAATGAAATGAAAGTTGTAGACAAACATGAAGAAATATTAAAAAAATATTAAAAGTGAGCTATTTCAGTAAAATAACTAAGAGGTACTACTATAACACTCACACTAGCAAACTAAAGAAAGGAGAAAAAAATCAATTAATGGTGGAAATGTGGGATTAGGTATTTTCAACCCCTCCTGGTAGGTTTGTAATAAGAACAACAGTTCTAGAGACAAATTTGATGGCCAGCAAAATATATTTATATTTAATAATTTATCAAAACTGTTCCTGAGTATATACTCCAGAGAAACTCCCAGAGAAGTCCATAAGGAGACACTATTGTCCTGTTAACAGCAACTTTGTACAGTATGAGAAGGTTCAGGGCAATCAATTTGAACATCTCTAGTGGGTAAAAAAAAAAAAAAAAAAGTAAATGGAAGATGCACAGTTTTTAATATCAGAAGAGTTAGAAGCAATAAACAATATATGAACCCAGCAATATGGCTAGATCTTGAAGTGAGCTTAAAATAATCCTGATTGGGAAAGTGAGAAACAAAATGAGGGCCATGTCACAATAATACAACTAAATTACAAATCCATGCGCATTTACAGGAAGAAAACTTTAAAACACACCTCAAAGACTCAAAGGACATGAACAAATGGATATTTAACTTACACTTGTATGGGATATCTCAAATTTCAAATAAATGCTGAACTTTGTAGATGTATTATTAGTGATATTGCAGTTGTAATTCTGAAATTATATTTATGTACTGTGTCACTGAACAAAAGAATAAGATATTGTTGGGTGTGAGGGTTTTCACTGGGGAAGAAGAGAAATTTAAATGAAGCAGGGAAGATGGTAAGAGTGAACTTACTGAATTTTAATTTCAGCTATTATTATGAACTTATTTTCTAAAATATGTACATATTTTTGTTCTGTCCACAGGAACAATAAGATCCTAGTAGCCATAAAAAACCCAGATCTTAATGCCTATGTTCATTCCTTACCAGGCAGATAACCAGGTCTCCTGCAGGTGAGAAAGTCCAAGCAGAGAAAGTCCAAAATGAATAAACAAAAGCACAACTTGTTGAACTGGAAAGCCAGAAAATGCTTAAAGAGATAGTAGGGCCATATCAAAAGCATTATAGGAGCCACCTGAAGAGATTTCACTTCCTAAATTCAGGTCCATTTGAGAAAAGAAAAAAAAAATGACAGCAAGGAATTTTGACATGTAATTTTTTTTTTTAAATCAATAGATCAACTAAAGAAGTGGTAGAGAAGGGGCCTCCCTGGTGGCGCAGCGGTTTAGCGCTGTGCTGTGGAGCTATTGGCATCGCGCGGTGCGAGTTCAATGCCCGTCCAGGGAGAATCCCACATGGTGTGGCAGACCTCTCCTGCCTCACCCGCTGCTCCCTCAGCAGTGTATTTCTGATCTGCCTGTTCTGCTCCCCACTCTGTCTCTGGTGAACCCTCTTGCTGCCCGACACCTCTGGCCTGTACCCCAGCTTGCATGTATAAATAAATAAATCTTAAAAAAAAAAGTGGTAGAGAAGAGGAAAACACTTTGCAGAGTTAGAAAATAATTGTTTCACAACTCCCAAAGAAAGAGACTGAGACAATAAAGACATGGAGAGAAGAGGCAACAGTTCAAAAAATGTAAATCTAAGATCTTCATTATACGCATCTTTCAACATTTCTGTACTTTTTAATTTTACAAATAAACAAAATTTTAAAACATACACAAAGAAAGCTACCACATTTTTCAAGGACACATGAAAATACAAGGATATAGATCAAACATTGTATAGTAATTATTTATGATGGGGTAGAGGAAACAGGAATAAGGAAAGGGAATAAGAGGGAATAAATAAATGAAACAGGAAAAAGAGATCATATTTCATTGTAATTTGAAATGACAATAACACACGAAGGTTTTATTTTGCTAGAGGAGACAGAAACAAAACTGACTAAAGAAAACATTGAATAAAATTTCAAGATCAATCAAGCCTTAAAGAATTTGTTTCACTTTAACTCTTTCTTCTTTAACCTCTTATCTACTCTCAATCCTATATATAATTTTGATACAGAACATATCACAGAATAATATTTTCTTTTGTGTGGACCAAGAGAATAAAATCGATGTGTTCAGATTCATAATTGCATAGTGAATGCCCCTCGCATTTTTATTACTTATAACACAGAACTCCAATAACAGAGTGGGAGCTGTAATGATATGCGTGCAGAAGGATTCTTAACACTTGATATCATTATATTAAAAATATTCATTTACTCAGACACAAAAAGAGATTTCAAAATCTCACTCTTATCACCAACCTTTTACATTTTATACTCCTTTCCAGAATAAATAATAATAGCTCGATGTAGTAATCGCATGGATATTTGCCTATGAAAAGCATCTACTTAATTATATTTTTGACTACCAACCTACCCCAAATATGAGACCAAAAACATCCAAAAAAAAAAAAAAATACCAGGAGCATCAAAGGCAGAAACAAAGCAGCAGGCAGTCCAGACATCAATTAACAAGTAAATCCCAGTAAGACAGTGTGTTAGCAATTCTTAACTCTAATCTCAGTAGAATCACACTGGCTTTTTTCTTTTTTATGCAAAAGAGAAGAACAAAAACCTTTAAATTAGTAGTGTCTGCCTATGTAAATTGCTTATAAGAGCTTTCTCTGGAATCTGTGAAATTACTACAATTGGGTTCCCTCCAGTTACAGGACTATAAAATTTAGGAAAGAGGAAGAGACAGCAAAAAGGGGAGGGGTGTGACAATGCAGGAAACTGTCAAGCCAGCACTCCATCATGTGTCCCCCTCACTCCATAGGGGTCTTTTTTTAGTTCCCAGCCTTCTGAGGAGACTCAGACTTTGCACATAAGGTCTGCAGCTCTAGGCTAGGAAATACCAACTTCAATAAACTGAGCTGTCAGAAAGACTTGTTTTCACTGCAGAATCGGTCCCATTTTGCTGCAGAAATCCACTAGTCAGGAAGCTCCTGCTGCTGGAGCTTCGCCACCCCTGTGACACCTGCCCTTTATTTACTGAAAAACGGGCATCATTTTTATTGAAAACAACACCAAAACTGTATCATTTTGGCACCTTACAGTTGGGATCTGTTCAATCAATGAAACAAAGGGCCCGGCAGACCCCGCGGCCCTAAAGCCCTGTTGGTCTAAACCAGCAGATGCAACCTAGGCCGGGAAAGACCTCCGGGTCAGGAGGCACCAAAGCCTGGACACGCCATCACGTGGTTTCACTGCGCCCATCTGCGCCCCACCCTGACTTCCAGGCTCGCCCCCGGGCTCTTCTCCCTAAAAGTCTCACATCCCCCAGCTGGAGTCGCAACACAGGAATTGACTTTTGTTCATATACATTTAAAATGTCTAATTTGCCTCGGTTTGCCTTTTAAGGGCCCTGGTGTCAGAGGAACGAACCCAGGATCCTACCGGCCCCTAAGGGCACTGACCTCAGGGTGGGAACCCGGGGGGCCTTGGAGTGGGCACCTGGGAGCCCCTGGGATGGGTACCTGGGAGCGGGCGCCCCGCGGGTGGGTGCACGTCTGTCTCCAGCCCGGCCCGCTCAGCAGCTTTGGCATTGGAGTTCCGGGTCTCCATCTGGGCCCCTCTCTTTCAGGGCTGGCCTGGGAAGGTGCTGGAATCAGAGTCCGACTGAGAAACCGGAGGGTCCGGGTCTTACGAGTTCCGGCTCTGACCCGGTCCGGAGCGACACTGGTTCCGACGTGCAAACCTTACCGTGGAGATGAAACGATACTCCTGTCTCAAACACACTGAGACTTCATTGTGATATTGGAATGATGTGAAACACTCAGGAGCAGTCTTCAGTCCTCCAGCACAAAATCTAACAGTGCCATTTATTCTCTGACTACTCCCCAATCCATCCTGTGTTGCTGAAAAATTACGGTTTTCACTACTCTGCAGTCATACTGTAACCGAGCTGAGGCCAAAGTCCGGTGGAGGTCGTGACCCCTGGATGGGGTTTGCTGATGCGAATGAAGAGCCCCAGGGAAAATGCTAAGTTTGCAGTTTGGGGCGGAGAGTCTGAAGAGAAATAAAAGGGACTGAAGGAGAAGGGGAATTCAGTCGCCATGAGGTAGGAGAAAGGCAAAAGAGTCGTCATGATGTAGGGATAGAGGAATCAGTGGCAGAAAATGTAGCCGCCAAGATTGGGAGTTTGGAAATCAGACACCGGAAGTTTTGGAGCCGCCAGGACATAGAGTTTCCGATTGAGCGTTTTTTGGAATCTTCAGTGACTTTGGGGCCAGCGACTTTGGAGGCTTTGCAAGTAGCCGAGCAATGGAAACTGCTCACAGTTTTGTCTTTACTGCAGCTGAAGGAAGAAGGCAGAGGCCCGAAGCGGGCGCCTCCCCAAAAGGCGTGAGTGCAGCCTGATGGGCCATCTGGCCACTGTAGTTGCTGCTTGCAGTTTTGCTGGCCTGATGCTGTGCTGGAGCATCATGGCAGTTTTGGGAGCATTTCCAGTTGCATCCTGTTTCATCCTCGTGAGTAGGAACCTGGCCTACACTCTGGCTGTTGGGCGTCTGCAGAAGCAGGAAGACGCCATTTTGGAAACGTGGCCTATTGTTTGGAAGAGGAGCTCCATGTCAGCAGTGGCAGGAAGACACCACCTTTGTTACCTTTCTGGGACTTAACGGACTGGACATTGCTTTAAGTAAGGTAAATGGCCATATGTCGACTTCAGTAATTCTTTGCTTTTCCCTGTTTGTTAAATAAATCCCAGTGTTGTTCCCTAAGCCTGAGTAGTCTTACAAATGTGCATGCGGGTGCAGAACCAAGATAGTAACCGGTAAGCAATTGGGGCACTGCCTTTGCCTAAATTTAAAAGGCCCCATTTTCCCTCTATCAATATCTGAACTTTCAAGTTTCTACATATTCGTGGGCTTTTTTTTCCTCAGTTCAGAGTAGACACCGCCCCATCCACATGCCTCATGCCCCCTCACCCTGGTTATTAAGGCCTGAACGTGGGCCCCACAAAATTCACTTGCTCTAACCCTGATCATCGGTGTGATTATATTGACAAAGAGGGCCTTTGGGAGGTAATTAAGAGATAATAAGAGTGGAACCCTGTTTTTATTTCACAAGACTGTTGGCCCCACAGGAAGGAGAGAGAGAGATTTCTTCAAGTGCTCAAGAGAGGAAAGGCCATGTGAGGACAAAGTCATCAGAAACCCAATCCTGCTGGAAATTTGACCTTGCGATTTTCATTCTCCAAAACTGTAAGAATGAGTGTTTCTGCTGTGTATACTGCCCTGTTCGTGGTGTTTTGCTATGGTGACCTGATTTGACTGATACTTTGATGCAAACCAGACAGCTTCCCTTGCTTTTCCTTTTTTTTTTTTTTTTGATTTATTTATGCATAGAAGAGATGGTGTACAGGCCAGAAGTGTTGGGGTGGGGTGAGAGGATTCACCAGAGACAGAAAGGGAGCAGAACAGGTTAATCTACTGAAATACACTGCTGAGGGGAGCAGCAGGGAGGCAGGAGAGGTCTGCTGTGCCATGTGGGAAGCTCCCTGGCCGGGGATTGAAGTCGTGCTGCAGTGGCTGCGGATAGCTTCATAGAGCTGAGACTTAACCCCTGTGCCACCAGGGAAGCCCCCTTCCCTTACTTTTCTTTCCACTTATAGAATCATTTTTACAAAAGTGTAGAATAATTATTACAGTAGGTTGAAGAGCCTTATATATACTTTTGTAGCCTCTTATCACAGATAGTAGGATAAAATTCATGGAGGGGAAGAAATATAAGGTATGTTTTTATACTCCACCTGCATAATATACTTTACTTATACTGACATTATAAAAAAAAAAAACAAACAACTATCACTCTGGGCCTCCCTGGTGGCGCAGCGGTTAAGCGCTGCCCTGTGGAGCTGTTGGCAGCAGCGACGCGAGTTCAACGCCCAGCCAGGGAGAATCCCACACGGTGCGGCAGACCTCTCCTGCCTCGCCCGCTGCTCCCCTCAGCAGTGTACTTCTGATCTGCCTGTTCTGCTCCCCACTTTGTCTCTGGTGAACCCTCTCACCACCCCACGCCTCTGGCCTGTACCCCAGCTTGTATAAATAAATCTTAAAAAAAAAAACCAAAACTATCACTCTAACAAGTCAGATCCTCCTAATGGAATGATTGTGTGTCAACTGTCCAAGAAAACAGGTCCAAGTATAATGTTCTAAAAATACCATGCTATAAAATGCTTTGATTACGTATCACACATACATCTGAAAATTTATAGAGACATTAAGAACAAACTGAAAAATGGTCTTGTTTTTGAGAAAAGTCAGTTGGTATCTTTATTGTTTTGGGGTGGAAATGAGCTGAGGGGTTGTGGTGAAGTGGATGGCTCTCTTCATCCACCTATTCCATAAGGGAGTGGGCTGACCGCAGGCTTTGTGGGCTGCCCACACTGACATAGGAAGGGTCCTAGGACAGGCACAGAATTTGCTTTCCCATGAGCTAACTTGGTTAAACAAATAGACTTCAAAATGTGCAGACACTTGCGGCCATTATTTCCTTGGCCCATTTTTTTATTGCTGATTTTTCCCCAGCCTACACATTCCGGAGCTAGCTCTTCAAAGCTTATACAGCCCCCCCCCCCCAGCTTTGCAAAAGAGGGAGTTACAGACTCTGAAGTAGTTAGGTTCAAACTGGAGCTGCAGGCCTTGGTGTATACACAGCCCCCGAGAGCTGTTCCCAAGCCCCACAAGAGCACCTAGCTACAGCTGACTAAAGCCCACAGTCAGCAACAACAAATGGACTTTGGCCAGGCCTGCACTCCTAGCGTTCTCAGCCAATAAACTTTAGTTGCTCTATTCTCAAACCCCACCTCTAAAACCTTAATAGATCTCCCTACCGTGTCACCTCACCATCTCTCTTGCCCAGAGAGGACTCCCTGGAGTTTTCTTTCCTTGCTCTTGCACTAGTCAATAAATACTAACTCCTTGCCTGCACTCACAGTGTCTGTGGAGTCCTCTTTTCAATCTTAGGGAGTCACAAAAGTCCCTGAAATCAGCAGAGGAGCAGGGCCCCTTGGTCCATACCTCTGGTTCCCAGCAAGTAGGATGGTGGGCAACAGCTGGCTCACCCCAGGATCGTCCACCTGCATTTGTTGTGAGATGAAATTGTACCTTCGGGTCCTGGAGGGGTCCCTCTCTCATCCAGTGGCATCTCTGGGTCACAGTCTTACAACCAGTGAGCCAGGTACAGGAATAGGCATTGGGGCCTTAGGACTGGCTTCATCAGAGGGTGCTGAGTGCTTTCCAGAAGCACTTGCTGGCACAGACAAAAGGATCTTCTCACTTCACAGGCAGCAGATGGAAGTAAAGAAGATAGATTTAAAGATTTATTTATTTATACATACAAGCTGGGGTACAGGCCAGAGGTGCGGGGTGGTGAGAGGCTTCACCAGAGACAGAGTGGGGAGCAGAACAGGCAGATCAGAAATACACTGCTGAGGGGAGCAGCGGGCGAGGCAGGAGAGGTCTGCCGCACCATGTGGGATTCTCCCTGGCTGGGCGTCAAACTCGCATGGCCGCTGCCAACAGCTCCACAGTGCAGCGCTCAACCGCTGTGCCTCCAGGAAGGCCCGAAAAGAAGATAGATTTAAATGGCAAACTGGCGCTACCATGGAACTGTCTCTTTGAACAGAACTGGGTCTTGAGGGCCACTGCCCCATCCACAAGCCACCTTTATGATAGAATTCATCCCAGCTGGATTTTTAAAATACAGACAAAATATATGAATACAGGTACATTAGGCGACTGTACTGGGTTAGGAATGGACCTGACTGATGTGCAAACAATGAGAAATTTCAGGAAACTCAGAAATCAGGGGCCAGAGGGAGTTGGGGGTACAGTACTTAGGCACTCAGAGGGGGCTGTTGGACACCCCGAGCCAACTGCAGGGCCTGGTATTGGGGAGTTAACCTGCCTGCAATTCTGGGATAGCTGCTCCTGGTCCAAGGGACAGAGCTGGGGAGAGTGTGAGGGAGGAAAACACCAGGAAGATGCCCCAAACCCAAGTCTGGGGCAAGAGAAGATATCAAAGTCTTCTGCTTTCTCCCAGACCACTGGGCTGGGTGAAACTGGAGAAGTCACTTTCTTCCTGGACCACATTTTACAGATCCATGAAAGGAGTAGAATCTGATCACCAGTGTTGCCACTGATTTCACCCGGGGCTCTAAAAATGTGAGATGAACAACTGTATGTCTCCCCATCCTATCCCTGCTGTCTTCACTGGAGCATTGTCTTAAAGAGATAGTCCCATTGGGCCTCCCTGGTGGTGCAGCGGTTGGGCACTGTGCTGTGGAGCTGTCGGCAGCAGCGATGCCGGTTCGACACCTGGCCGGGGAGATTCCCACATGGCACAGCAGACCTCTCCTGCCTCGCCCACTGCTCCCCTCAGCAGTGTATTTCTGTCCATCTGCCTATTCTGCTCCCCACGCTATCTCTGGTGAACCTTTTCGCTGCCCCGCACCTCTGGCCTGTACCCCAGCTTGTGTGCATAAATAAATAAATCTTTAAAAAAAAAAAAAGCAATAGTCCCATCAATGGAGTATCAAGGGCACTTTTATATATATACATATGTGTGTATGTATGTATATATACGCACACTATGTAAATTATGTAAAACATGTAATTATATATAAGATGCACTATATAACATTTAATTATACATTTATTTATATATAGTATGATATATAATTAGGTAGCATATTAATATATCATATCATGAAACAATATAATATTATATATACTCAAAAAGATAACAGCTAAAGCCTGTGCTGTTGCCAATTATTCTTCATTGACTAAAGGTTTAACAGCATTTTTTAATTTAGAAGTTAGAAAAAAAATATCATTTGAAAACGCTTTTTATTGTTAGCTATTATTTATGTCTCTAATGAGAGATACAAAGAAAAATGCAAAATAAAATGTCTCTTACTATATTGCATATTAAAACCCCTTATCTTAGGCGTATGCTTTTCATTTTGGCTTTTTGATCTGAATGGTATAGTTCCACACAAGGAATAAACTGAGCTCCACATATCTTAATTTAATCTTGAAACCTGACATATTATATTGGATTTCATTTGCTTCCAAGTAATACTCCGTATGAGATTGGTGCATCGAATTATGAAATTCAACATTTTTTTTCTTCCAGGTAATGGAAAATGTTTAAATAAATGACATTTCAGCCCACTACATTACATTTGGTGGTGTGTCATAGATAAGGGTGGAAAAAAAGCAAAAATCTAAAGCATTTACATTTTTTAAAAGTAAGACTGATGTTTAATCTTTATAACCTCTGAGGTATTTGTTTTTAGCTAACATAAAAATTTTTCTTAGGCTGTGCTGCACACATTATGTTTGCTATTTTAAGATGATAAGCATTTCATATATTACACATTAAGCACAGCTAAAATCTAGCACTTTTAAAAATGGACTGAGGGATTTGCCTACCAATTAAATTTTTTGCACTAAATTTAATGGCAAAAGTTGAGATGTAATTAGCTCAGAGCACAAAGCTGTGAGAGAAACCTGTCAATGTCCACCCCCTCCCTCTTCCCACCTCCACTCCAGCTATATTGTGAGCTCTCATTTTTAACTTCTTTGCAGCTTCCCACACTTTCCTACTTACCACGCAGGATCTACATCTATTAATCTCCTCTATCTTTCCAACCTTTCACTTCTTCCTTTCGTTAATTACTCACTAATTAATCAATTAATTGCTCGTTGATTAATTTCATTAATTACGTGCAATATATGTTATTATATATACTATATATTATACATGATATATATCATATATCAATGTATCTTATATAATATATAAAATAATATTATGTTACATACATTATATAGATGTAAGTGTAATATATAATATACTCACACACATATATAATCTCCAGCTCTTCTTAATGGCTCACCTGCCACGTGGATGATGGTAGAAAATGTCCTCTGAATACACAAGGTGAATACACAAGGTCTGTGTCTCCATCTTCCAAATTCGAGAACTCTTGATGCTCCATGGAGTTCTGACAAAGCTGACATCTCACAAATGTTAAATCTGTCAACTTACCTTTAGTCTATCTCACTCTCTACTACTTTGTCAGTCCAGAGGTTTGCCTGCGTTTACTGTTCAGAGGGCATACATAGGGTATGATCTGTCCTCATGACACAGCTCCTTTCCAGAGTGCCCCCAAAGGGAAACCCCACTGCCATCAGCCTGGTATAGGTCTTCCTTATGTCTTGCCCACATTTCTGCAGTTTCTTTATTCTCTCGTAGCTCATCAACACTGTTGCCCGAGAAGCTGTCCTAATAAATTTCTTGTATATGCTAATCTTCAGCTCTAGAACTTAAAGATAGTTCTCTCTGTGTGTGTAGAGCTGGCGATAGATGATAGATAGATAGATAGATAGATAGATAGATAGATAGATAGATAGATATTCTTAGTGTAAACTCAATGCTCAGTGGTTTCCCATGATCAAATCAGGAGTCAATTTTTCACTTATTTTTAATACTCCCCTACAATAAATCTCTGTACTCTGAATAGGTTATTTAGCAAACATTGAAACATGTTATGTATTATGTTGTCTGTTTTTTCAGGCCCTCACTATTGTGCTGTTAACCTTTCTCTACATCAACACCCTTCTTCAAAGTCAAACCAATTCTCACATTGCAATAAAGGCTATGTTCCATATAGATAGATAGATAGATAGATAGATAGATAGATAGATAGATAGATAGATAGATGTGTGTGTGTGTATATATATACATATATATATATGTGTATATATATCACACGCACTCTGACAACTTTTTTAAAAAAATTGAATCTCACAGAGGCTCATTTCCTAGAGCCAGGCTACAAGAATTTGGGTCTCAGCTTCACCAATGATGAATGCTGGTCTTAAACTGTTTGTTTCACATATTTGTGCCTTAGTTAACTCAACTTAGTCAATTAGAGTAATAATAGGTCCCATCTGAGAGTGGTGTGTGAAAGCTATAGGTATGAAAGCTCTTAAGTTGGAAGAGAACCCAGGACATAAAAAGTACTGTGTGATACCAATTTTTGCTATTACATACAAATACAGTAGCTTCAAGAGCTAACAAATATACATGGGTGATTAAAGCTTAAATTAAGGGGATATGAACAAAAGGGCAAAATGCAGCTCTAATTACTAAGGCATATGCTTACGTCTACTGAAGTGCAGTAAAAATGTACACATGATATAAAGAAAAATGATGTGATTTAAATGGTTAATACCTAGCAATAAGTCTAGTCTCTACCATGAATATTTATGGCAAACTCAGAATATGTTAGTTGAAGGAACATACTAATATTAAGAGATAAAAGAATGACTACTACCATAATAACTTATGATACCCAGAAAAAGCTGGGTTTAAAAGAAATTATATCACCTAAATATCTCAACTCATGAAGAATAAAGAAAAAATAACTAAGGAATTTACTTTTTTTTATTGTTAGTAATGTCTTTTACATTTTGTATTCCCCTTGGGTAGCCCACCACCAATTCACCCGTGATCCATCTCCATGGTCCCTTGTATTCTTTTCTATTCCATTTTGTGCCCTTATCCTCCCCTCCCCCCGCCCCC
>PVIJ01014402.1:30775-41071 GCA_004024925.1 Scalopus aquaticus | reverse complement strand
AGGGAGAAAGAGAGAGAATATATGTGTTGGGGGACTATAGCTGCTCTTGATTGCTCCCTTTCTCTCCCTGCTGCTCTCCTCCCAGACACACCATCACTACCAGCAAATTGCACTAGTTTCAACTTCAGAATATACCAGAATCTGACTACTGCTAACTCAACCATCTAACTCAATCAGTTGACCATCTAACTCAACTACCTAGTCTCTAGCCTGAATTATCCCCACTTTCCTGCACCTCTGGCCCCCTCTGATCTTAGACTTGAAATAGACATTTTGATTATATTCCTGTGTCAAACCCTCTGGTGCCCTTCCCACTCATGATCCAGCCCAGTGTCATCTCTGATTTCATCTCCTGCACTATCCCCTCACCCCTGGGGTCCAGCCACAGTGGATGCCCTTAAACAAGCCCACTGCAGCTGCAGTGCAGTCCTCTCTCAAGCTCCACTCACGTTTTTTCCCCTCACATCTTACAACGAAGCCTTTTCCTGCTTTGCTCCCTAACGCTGCTTTCTCATTCTCCAGAGTACTTTTTCACCTTTGAACCTATTACTTATTTGCTTGGTCATGTGGTGATCATCTGTCTCTTCTTCCCCTTCCCACAAGGATGTAAGCACCACAGAGCAGGACACATATTGGTACAAGGATCCTTAACTGCTGAAAACCACCTTTACCAGCAATGTTAGCAGATTGGCTGCTACTCCTGCTGTGCCAGATTCCTTTGCTCTTCCTGATGACAACTTGTTTTTGCAAACACAACTTCTTTATCTTTATTTATACTCTTGGAGGCTGCCACATTGTCTGGCACACAGTTGATACTCTAAATATTTTGAATCAATGCTAAGTGAGAAGCACTTGGAAGGAAATCAGAAAAGGACCAGGCAATGGGTCAGAGCACTGAGACAGAGCAGGAGGCAGGGGTCAGGCCAGTGTTGGCTGTGTGAGCACTCGGAGTAAACAAAATTCAAAACAACATGAACTCAAAATTTAGTACCATAAGAAAATGGCCTTCATTAGAAATATCTGAACGTAAAATCTACTTTTTGTTATATTCATTTTAACATAAAATTGACCCTTTAAATAAAATTTAACCTGGCAAGAAAAAACCCCACATTAAACATCTAATCCAACCATATCATTTTGCAGGTGTGGAAACTGAGGTCAAAGGGGCCAAGTGATATGTTTCAATTGAAACAGCTATCTAGGGATGAGGGGCATTAAAAATCTGTAATCTCCTGGCCTCCAGCCCCAAGACCTTCCTCTTCTACTGCCTTTGGAATCGTCTCCTTCACAAAAGTAAAAAGAAATGAAAGAAAAAGCACTTTGGTTGTTTCATGAAGAGTGATTATGAAACATGAGTATTATATTTTCTCTAATTTGTAAGCAAGCCTGTTAAAAACACACCAAAAAAAAAATCCTTTCAAAATTAGATAAATGTATATGAAAATAACAATATTAGCGAGTTTCTTAGGTTAATCCTAATTTTAGGCATACAAATCAACTATGAACATGTTGACAAGAGATTTTGTGGGGACACTGTCTTCAAAGTCTGAACAACAGTAACATCATTTGTTACAAAGCTCTTAAGTCATTCTTATTGAATGGTTCCTGGAAAGTTTTTACAGCCAAACTCCTCTAAAATGCCTGTTAAAACTTGGCATCAATAATTAGTTCCAGAAAATTATTTC
The DNA here is from genome assembly GCA_004024925.1 of Scalopus aquaticus. Taxonomy (NCBI): domain Eukaryota; kingdom Metazoa; phylum Chordata; class Mammalia; order Eulipotyphla; family Talpidae; genus Scalopus; species Scalopus aquaticus. The sequence goes on along the minus strand of PVIJ01014402.1, from coordinate 39,386 downwards.
AGAATCAATAAAAACATTAAAATCAGAGTGAAGAAGCATGAGTATTCTCAAGAGAACATATGACTTAATGGGCAAATAAGGCACTGCTTCCAAGATATTAATATTTCACCATGAACTTCCCTACTTGAAGTAGATTTCCGAAACTTTAGCAAAAATTTAGGATGCTACCTTTATTGCTGTCTAATAAAAACTTCAGAGTTAAAGTACAGTAAGGTATTATCATGCAAGAATGTTAATCAATTAAAATTAGCATTTCCAACTTATGGTGAGTAGCCATCTCTTTAGGAAATTTAACAAATAAGAGAAAGGTTAACACTATTCTTTCACTCATGCACCTCATGATTTGCTCTTTAAAAAAAAAACATGAAAATAGAACAACTACTGCTACTAAAAAGCTGAGCAATATAATCAGAATGAAAGCATTTGAGGAGAATTTGGACAGTGCATTTTGCCTGCCCAAGATAAAAAATAAAATGCATATCCATATAGTATTTTGTGTCTTTTTTCCCCCAAAAATAGTATATAGTAACATGATATCTATAAAATCTACAGTTATTTTTATTCATAATTTCCTAGTAAAGATGAAGAGCAGCTCAGTGCTCTGCCCAGAGCCATCTTGGCTGTGGCACTCGAGGGGCTGACCCTACCTAGGTGTCCTTTGCTCAGTGTGGTTCAGCAAGAAATAAACTAGCTATTAATAGTTTGACATTTCCTACTTATTTTGGGATGTGAATTCTATTTTCAAGGCACTTAGAAAGAGTCTATGTTTGTTAAATGCAGGGTGGCTTTCTAGAAAGTAACACAACAGATTTGTCCTTCCACTCTGAGGCAGTTGAGAAGGAACAAAAGATCTTTTAAGAAGTAGAGAACTATTCCATTGCATATTCTTTACAGAAGGTGAACTTCGGGCCCCAGAATACTTATTTTACTCTCCTAAGGATGGGAGCCTAAGATAAAGCGTCCTCAAGTTCTCAGCCGCCACCACCCCCAGAGTCAGGCTGGCAGGTGCGCCAGGGCTGGTGTAGTTACGTCACACCACTGGTTAACCTGGAGTCCAAAGGAGAGCACCCAGAGTCAAAAAGCGAAGGGAAATGAAGTGGAAGAAGCAAAGGTACAAAGAAGAGAAAGACAGTATGCCTGGAGGATGGAGTAAATGAAGAATACAGAGAGCAGGAGGGGAAGGAAACATGTAGGAAAAGTCATCTTGGTGTGAACCACTAATAATGCCAACACAGCTCACAGCCTTTATCAGACTGGGCCTAGAGCAGTCTCCCTGCGTCCATGGGCTAGTTCTCCTGAGTGCAAACATAAAGGGACATACCAGTTCTTGTTCCATTTGTGCGCAAACTCCACGAGCAGGAGGAGCTGGATGCCTATGAAGAGGAAGCCTCCAATGGCTCCCACATAGCGCCAGGCTGCAAAAGACCATCCAAGCGGAGATGAGGAGATTGTTCCAGAGTTTAGCTCAAGAGAAAGTAGTAACTACACCTAATTCTTATTAGGTGCCTGTAACACATTTAATTCCCACAGCAGCACATAAGTGAGTACTACGCTAACACCCACTTCACAGATGAGAAAAAAATGAAGTCCTGTCGTCTGTAAAGGATGAGCTGGGATATAAGCACAGATAGACTGGTTCTGGCACCCCCAAGAACGACTTCCATGTTGCAGATGCCAGATATCCTAACACTGTAGTGAGTCATAAAATCAACAAACCACCATTTAATGATAAAAATGTAACAGGGTAGTCCCCAGGGAAGGGGGAGTTTACAGGTTCCCTGCCCCAGCCAAGGAAGGGTGGAGCTGAACAGGGAGAAGGAGAAGCTGGAGAATGGGTTGGGGGAAAGAAGAAGGTGGAAAGCAAGAAGGAGACCTGAAGGAAACACACGGAGCAGAGACATGTGAAGAATCTGTGACTTCTTTTCAGCCTTGGATTTGTACCAGGGACTTGAGGGACGTGGAAAGAGACACTTAAAACAGACAAGGAAGGGTGAGACCCGTGGGGAGGTTAACAATGGTAGCATTTATCCTGATTTTGATTTTGCTCTTTTTCTTCCAGACTTGTCTGGTCGTTTCTGACTCTTTCCTATGGGTCCCCACCAGAAGGTGCCTTAGACGTGTGGCAAGCTTTTGGGCCTCAGTGGTCCTGCTCTGGGCCAGCCCCGTTTTGGCTGGGCATTTACCCACGAAGGGATGGGTCACTTTGGGTGCTTGATTTTAAAACTTTATTCTTTTTCTTATCATTATTGCACACTAATTGTATTAAAGTTTTTTTTCTATTGAAGTTCTTAAGCACTAGAGTATGTTTTGTCTTGATGTAGCAAATTACAGAACCTACTTAGAGCAGGCAAGTTTGGGGGTCTTGGGGTGCCCCTCACCCTGCTGTATCACAAAAACACTTACTGCCAGGAAAATCAAGAGCTTAAATTGTATTGGGTGGAGAACCATCAAAGCCCAGTCCAATGAACGGAAATGGGGTTCAGACCAAGGGGAGTCCAGGACTCAAATTCCACTTCTGTTTCTGCCACAGAGAAGCTCTGACCTTGGGTGAGTCATATCACATCTCTGGGTTACATTTTGTCTCTAAAAATTACCTAGTGAGGCTAGAGTAATGCTAGTTTGATTCCCACTCTAACTGTGTTATTCTAATATATAAAAATAACTCTGGGGGGAACAGAGAACTGGGAAACAAACGGTATTTTAGGTAAAAACAAGACTTGGATACAACTTCTATAAGGAATATATAAAGCTAGTACAATCCCTAAGGCCTCCCTGGTGGAGCAAAGGTTTAAGTCTCAGTGCTATCAAGCCACTGCAACATGAGTTCAATTCCTGGCCAGGGAGCTGACCCACATGGCACAGCAGACCTGTCTCGCCCCCTGTTCCCCTCAGCAGTTTATTTCAGTAGATCCGCCTGTTCTGCTTCCTACTCTGTCTCTGGTGAATCTTCTCACCCCCTGCACCTCTGGCCTAAACCTCAGTTCTTGTAATTAATTAATTAAACAAACAAGCATAACCCTAAAAAACCAGATGAACCCTAAAATGTGACTGAGGGGGTATAGTTTTTCCTATAACTGATAAAACGTAGAAATTCTTACTATCTTAAATTAGAACAGTGAATCCATTTGGTTTGAGTTGAGCAATGCTTTTAACCACTGAAATTCAGGAAATTTTTTCCCCTAGTTCTTATGAAAACACACACACACACACACACACACACACACACACACACACAAACCCTCCCACATTTTATCTATGATTAAAGGCTTCATGTTAAATTAATTTTGTTAGGTTCTACCAGTAGGGATATAATTCAGTGTTATACAGTTTCATGTAACATAAGTTTAGAAATAGATGGAGAAATGACTTTCTTATCCCATTTTAGCTACAGCAGATTTACAGTTTCTAAGAAGCCCCATGCTCTGAGTGGCTGGGTTTTCTGTGCTGTGCTCACAAAGAACAAGGTCTCCCTGCTCCTCTTCAAACAAGGCTGGTGGTGTCCTGCTGACATGCTAAACTGGTTTTCCAAACAAATTTTAAGTGCCTCATTTTCCCTTCAGGCTATAACCTTAAAATTATCATTTCAATTACCCAGCCAGAAAAATAAAGATCCTTACAGACCCAGCCAGGAAGGGAGGGAATGAAGGAGGAGGCAGATGGGGGTGTGGAAAAGGCAGTTAGACTTGGGGAGGGGGAGAATTTTTTTAAGTCACAAGAAGATTAGTAATTTGAAATAGCAAATGCACCCTGGACTAAGTTATTGAACAATTTTACAAAATGGGTAAAAACAAAATAGATACCCCAAATACCCCATTTGTACCATTCAGAAAGGTCTCCTGGTCTGGAATGAAGAAAGCTCCTGAGCACATGGCCCCCAGCAGCAGGAGTTTACAGAACCAAAAGCTGGAAGGTAAAAGGGAGGAAATGTATTTAAATGATATTCCAGAATGAACAAAAGCCCCCTTAGAAGGTAAGCATGTCAAGCCATGAGTCTGCCATTGGTAGTGTTCTCTCCAAATGGAGGGGAAGTAATTAAGTGACTGGGGACTGCCTTTTTCCCGTAATTAGACGACTCTGCCTGGCCTCTGATTGTACAAAACATCATTTCGTTGCAGGAATGGAAATGACCTGGGGAAAGGTCTTAGTACCAGAAATAAACTCCCGTCTCCAGTGCATTTCTCATTATGGTAGCAAGGTTATAAACAGGATTTTAGTTCTTACGCCCCTGTGTGGTGATAAGTGTAAGTCTCACCTTCCCTAAATCTTGTGTTAACAATTTCAAGAACAGAAAGAGCAGTGAGAGGTGAGACAGTCTAGGCAAGTTAAATCGTAAGCCTGTAGAAGGGAGTTGCCTGACTTCCTGCCTGAACAGATGGACTAAATCACAGCTGGCAGGAGCGGTTTAACATCTTACTGTAACAACTCGTTTGATATATCCCAGCAGACTAACAAATGGCCACATCCTGACAGATGGTAGCCTATCCTAACCATTCTGGTGCTTTATCTTGACAGGAGGTTCCATATATCCTGATAAACTGCTGCTACTTTAACAGTGAACAGCCATACCATAGCTGAGAAGGGAGGATTCCGCACTCCCAGATAGCAGAGTTGCGAAGATCTCATTAGCATGGTAAAGTACACATCTCTGGGAGGAGATTTAAAATGCCAGTGACACATGTAATATATGAGGAAGCATGTAACCGTTCTGCACAAGGCCTAGTGCAGTCCAGCCAAAACTGCCCCCTTCTGCCCCACCCTGGTAGATAAGCCCCTTCAAAATCCTTTCATAACTCTATTCGGAGAGCCAGGCTCTCTCGTATTTCAAGCAAAGTCGAATGACACATTTTCTGGACTTAGTCTGTCTTGTCTCCTTGTTAAATTTTACAGAGTCAGAACCTCTATGGAGTCCCCAGACTGGCAAGAGGGCCTGATAAGTAGAAGGGGTCCTGGAACACTGCTCTGAATGTAAGGAAAAAGTATGCCCATGAAGATGAAGACTTACCCATTGTGGATATAGGCTCTACAACTTTTGCTATTGTTGATTTTCAAGGTCAGGAGGCAAAAAACAAAGAAGAAACAGGCCATTCCAAAACAGACTCTATACACTGCAGAATACCCGACCAGATTCTCACAGGTGTCACCAGCCTTAATGCCTTTACAGATATCTTCGAAATAAGGAATCTGGGAGGAAAAAAGAAAAAATATCACCTGTGAAAATGGGGTAAAAGATGAGATGTCATGGACTGTGCTCTCAGCCTACAAGTCAAAAATCCAAGGTGAAAATGTACCACATGCACCGAAAAACAAAAACCAAAAAGAACCTTTTCCCTAGAAACTTTTCTCAATTTTCTCTGAATCCCTTTTAAAGATATGACTCTCCCAGTTCTACTTGCCTTAAATGATAACTGAAATATAGAATTGTGATGTCTAAAAATTACACATGTAATACATGTATGTATTTTTGTTGAAATGTAAAAATAAAGAGAATAAAAAATAAGAGACTTCCTTCATTCTCATACAAAATATTACTCTCCTCCTCAAGACAGCTAACAACTTAGGGGGTGTTTTATTAGTTCACAAATATAAATGTGTGTGTATACACACACACCCATATTAATATACAACATACTCACAAATTACACACAATATTCATGCATGTACACACATACATGCATGCATGGTATGCAGCTTTATTAAATAAAAGATTATGTGTACAGTTCTGTAATTTGTTTTTTCCAATTAATAAAAAATGTGGCAATCTTTCCCTTTTAATATATAAAATCCCAAGCCTTTTAAACTGCTATATAATATTTTATAGTAAGGACAGATCAAAATTGATAAGCATTCCCACAATGTGTTTTTTATTTTTGTTGTGGAGGGCTTTTTGTTTTCTGGGTTTTTTTTCCCCTTTGCTATTACGAACACTGATTTAAAAAGCACCATTGTGCATCCCTTGTTGTGACTGTGCCATCATTTGTGTAGGACAGACCAGAGTTAGAAGTAGAAGCGGAATGAACAAGCCATGTAGCATCAACATTTTAAAATTTCAAAAGTAAAGTCAAACCACATTTTCAGTATCTGTACCAATTTACATTCCACCAGTAATATCTGAAATTACTCATATTCCCAACCTGAACACCAAATTTAAAGACAAAACACAGTATCTTGTTTCAATCTTCATTACTTGTGAAGTTTGCATCTTTCCTTAAATGAATAGCCATCTCTTTTTTCTCGAATTAGCTGTTAATGGGTTATATCTTCATCCACTGAAGCACATCATTTATGGATGTCAATCTTCTAATAAATGTTGACAATGGTTTATGCTAGTCCAATTAGAAGGTTTCAATATAAAACCTATTTATTATTAGAATAATTAAAATCTTCTATAATGAGAACAAGCAGTACATGTCCATTAATGCCAAAACATAAGGATTTAATCAGTGGCTAAAAAACCAAAAACAACAGACGTTTGCTTGCGTTCACAAAGTCGAACACTCTTCAGCACAGAAAATAAGTTCAAATCCACATTATGACTGCTAGTCACAAGACAAAAAATATTAAGAGTAAGGCAAAATCACACAAAGCTGGTGGTGAAAATGAAGCATGATAATTTAGTTTCTTCTTCAGAAAAGATTTTAAAGAAATAGTAGTAACTACTAAGAACTACTAAGCAGTAATAGCTACTAAGATTTTTGTAAACAGAAGGAAGACATCATTTAACTGGAGTTCATCTTCTAGATGAATGAGGATTCTCTTTCCTCAGTAAAGGTCTATAGTCATTACTACATCTAAATAAAAATCAGGCTTTTCCAAACATGTTTTTCCAAAGTAAAACAAGGTTTTCCAGATTAGCGCCTCAGGCAAAATCCCACTGTTACTTAGACCCTATGAGCATAGCCCCAATTTCATGAAAGATATGAAAGACTTCATGGAGATGTCAAACATTTTGTAGTAAGCAAGTTCCTGCAACTGCAAATCTTTTAGTTCAGGGTAAGATATGAAGATATAAAAGAGAGACACTGCTATATTTTTTGACCTGGTGACCAAAAACATAGGATGCCATATAAAATACAAACTATCTAGTTAAATATAATTTCAGACAAAGAGCAACTAGTTTTTTAGTGTAAGTATGTCCCATACAATATTTGGGGAAGAGACTAAAAAGGTATTCCCAGGTAAGAGATGAAGCTCAAAAGAAGATGAAGCTCAGAGTCTCATTGGGAGGGGCAGGTAAATGCCATGCTAAGTCGTCTCATCCACTTAGCAAGGAGATACAATTATTTAAGCAGGAATTACTTTGGCTGGAAAGGAGACAGGTTGGGGCAGGAGGGGAAGTTAAAAGACAGCAGGTTTAACTAGTGCAAGTACTAGGTGAAGAAAGTAAACCAGTGGCAGGGAAAACAGAGATTCGGAGATAGAATCCATAGCTGGCAGGACTGCATAAGTGACAAAATTAAGTGAAGAATAAGGGAAAGGGTCTTTTCTGCCTTTTTTAACCCTTTGCACTCCGAAACATTCTGGACATTGGCTACCAGCTACTCTACGCTACTTTGCGGCGGAAACGTGCATTTACAGACCCTCGTATTATTTAGTATAATTTTGGAACCAAGTAACATATTATAATGATATTGGACTTATATGAATTGGGTGACATCGAGGAATGTATATTTGCAAAAAAAAAAAAACAATATTTTATTGTTTATAATTTTGCACCGTATGATAAGTTTTGTAACACTCCCCAATATGCATTGCAGGCTGATCAGTGCACGTTCTCGTCCGACACAAAACCCGCTGACATTTCTTATATATATCTTAGTAATTTTACGATATTTTGATTTAATTTCTTGTCCCATTTCAAAATAAAACTTCAGGGAAACATGCATGTCTCAAAAAGTTGCGTTGAAATAACTCAATTCCCCGTAATCACTAATAAACTGCAATGTCCCCTGAGAGGGGACACCCGAGTGATATGCTAGAATTCCGATGTCCCCTGCGAGGGGACAGCGGAGTGCAAAGGGTTAATATCCTGTTGTTTGGGGTGGAGGGTGTGGAGTGTGGTTAGCAGAGGACAAAGAGTGGAACTGGAGGAACAGACCAGAGTTCACTTTTAACTATAGGGTTGGCGGCACCTGGGGCATCCCCATGAGAATGCTTGGTCTGGAAATTGCTTCAGAATAACAACATGCAGCACAGGAAGTGCCCACAAGATACTAATAACAGAGGTTGTTTCAGTGTGAGTGAGCCAAGTCAGCGGGTTAAAATCAGATACTGAGGTCATAGGAAGCCACACTATCAAGAAACAAAAACTACACTTGTATGAACACTTCAGTAACAGGGAAGTTGATATTGCATTAAATCCGTAAAAGCTATGTTGGTGAAAGAATCACACCTACTCACTCTTTAAATTGTTTATATTGTTTATATGGAACTTATTGTTCCATAACATCCATTCAACTCTTTTCCTCCCTCCCTTCTAATTCCACTACCAGCAATGCTATCTCCTGACTCCACCCCCTCATACATACATGCACACATGGTAATGCACACACACCAGCACCCCTTTCACCCACACCCATTTTCACCTTTAGGTTCTTCTCTACTTCCCGGACCC
>PVIJ01014402.1:0-30675 GCA_004024925.1 Scalopus aquaticus | reverse complement strand
AGCCACCGCAGCACAAGTTCAATCCCCGGCCAGGGAGCTTCCCACATGGCGCAGCAGACCTCTCCTGCCTTGCCTGCTGCTCCCCTCAGCAGTGTACTTCAGTCAGTCTGTCTGTTCTGCTCCCCACTCTGTCTCTGGTGAATCCTCTCACACCCCCCACCCCCACTCCTCTGGCCTACACACCAGCTCTTGCATGCATAAATAATCTTTTAAAAAATAAAATAAAAATGTTTTAAAAAATAAAATTCATTTTGAGAAGAATGTTGATAGACTTGAGTATCTATCCCATTATGCCCCACAAGTCCCCTCCCTTATTGATTCCCAGGGGCCCTGAGGCACACCAAAGGGTGAGTATGTGGAATTGCACATTTTATCCAAAATAAGAGGGAAACGTCCCCCTGCTCCAAATACTAAGACATGTTTTATGCTCTGTGGGTGACTTGATTATTGAGCCTTCTGTAAGGAGTGAGTATTTTTAAGTTAAGAACCTTCAAATTGAAAAGCTGGCAGGATTTAGCAAGGGGAATTTGCTCTGATTAAATATTTGCTGTTCCAAGCTCCATCCCAGTTTTAGAAAAAGAAAACATACATAACGTACAGATTCCTCACTGTCGACTGCTAAGGGTGTTGCCTCTTAAGTCTGGTTCTGGGCATTCAAGGACACTTGGCATCTCAGTGGGTTTCATACAGAACTGAGGGCAAGGGGTTTCCTCCCAAGCCTCAAGGCAACCAAATCAAAGCCACAAACTCCCAGTAAGAAAAACAGCTCACATGGTCTTCCAGCCCTAACTCCATTTCTAATTTGGGCAAAGTACAAACCCTCCGTGAGCCTCAGTTTCCCTATCTGTATAAGGAAATAATATTGCCAGTCTTCTCATGCAGTTACCCTAAGAATGAAGAACAGTTATTCTTTTTTTTTTTTTTAATTTTTAAAGATTTTATTTATTTTTGCATAGAAGAGCTGGGGTGTAGGCCAGAGGTGCAGGGGGTGAGAAATGGGGTGAAATAATTCACCAGAGACAGAATGGGGAGCAGAACAGGCTGATCTACTGAGATACACTGCTGAGGGGAGCAACAGGCGAGACAGGAGAGGTCTGCTGTGCCATATGTGGGTTAGTTAGCTCCCTGGCCAGGGATGGAACTCAGGTCGTGGAGGCGTTAGCGCCTGAGACTTAACCGCTAGGCTACCAGGTAGGGCCTAAAACAGTTATTCTTTGTGAAGTTTTTACCACAGTTCCTAATCCATAGAACCCAGTAAGTACACTTCTTTAATTCTCAGGTACTATCTGCTTTATAAAAGAACTTTTGTGGGAAGCAGTGAGGTACAATACATGAACCCCTGAATGGCTGATGCACTCCGATTTAAACATGGGGGAATATAAGAACTGAATTCCAAAAAGCAGCACTCACCTACTTGTCTTTTAGAGACCTAGTTGGTCACCCCAAATAAAGTACATGTGAACTCCCAAATCAGGAAAGACAGATTCAAAACATCAACAAGTATTAAACTCAAAAATGGGAACTGCAATAAAATCCACATCATTTTGTTTCCATGGTTGAGATGCTATCTATGCGCCCACCTACCTCCAAACAACTTCAATCTCAGACAAATAAATATTAAGAAATAGGGCCTCCCCGGTGGCGCAGCGGTTAGGACCTGCGTTGTGGAGCTGTCGGCAGCGGCGACGTGAGTTCGACACCCAGCGGAGGAGATGCCCACATGGTGCGGCAGACCTCTCTTGCCTCACCCGCTGCTCCCTTCAGCAGTGTATTTCCGTCCACCTGCCTGTTCTGCTCCCCACTCTGTCTCTGGTGAACTCTCCCGCCACCCCACACCTCTGGCCTGTACCCCAGCTTGTATACATAAAATAAATAAATCTTTAAAAAATATATAAAGAAATAACAGAAGAGCTGTACAAATGCTTTACACATCTAAATGGTCAGGAGTCCAGATGCTATAAAGTTAGGGAACAAGTATAGTCTTTGGGAGCAGTTCTCACAGAAGTAGTGAGGAGGAAGATGACAGCTATATTCCTATAATATTTAAGTATTATTTGGAGAGATGAGAAAATGGCATGTTAGCAAAGCTGATGATTCTTATGTTTCACTGTATCAAATTTCCATTGCATGAATAAAACTACACTGTAGAGAAAGCTTTGGGCAGCTTGGCATAAGCAATATGAAAAGGAGAACAAGATCCCCAAGTTCTGATTAAAACCCCTTACTTAAAAATGAAATCTCAGAACAGAGAAGACTCTTAGTTTGCCTCTACCTTTCTGACATTTCATGTATTAGCAAACTTCCAGGTTAATTTGTTCTTCTTTATGCATTAATCCCAGAGTTTGTAACAGTAGTCTGTGTTATTCACCAATGGAGAGAAGATGTGAAACAGAAAATGTTAAAAACTGCTTCTGTCCTCTCGAAGATAGCATATTGATAACTCAGCCCCATTTCTCAACAGTTACCTTTCAGATGCTTTTTGGTATGCGGGGGCAATTTAAGAAATAGTTAACAACAACTAGGGCATGACTTCTTTTGACTGGGTTTTGTAACATTTTTAAGAGAAAAATCTCCATTGTGTTATTATTAAAAGTCACAAGAGGAACTAAAGCTCCAGAGTCCGGGTTTATTTGATCCTGCCATCTCTGAAATCAGGAACTTAATGGCACAAAGAGTAACGCCACAGAACCCTGGGAACATGCAAGACACAGATGAAGAAAGGTTCTCCCTCTCCCTCCCCGCCAGCATTTTGTCAGGTCCAAACAGCAACAAATATGATTACACAGCTAGAAAACAACTCTGGTCAAACTTTAAACAATAAACTTCCAATCCAAACAAGACAACTCATGGAAGACTGAGTAACTGTGATGGTATGAAGGGCTCTCTCCCACAGAAGGGGATAAGAGATGAGCTCATGTGAATCTCTAATTCTTAGGGAATTAGGTAATAGTGAAGGCGGAATGTACAAACAAGAACTAGTTACTGATCTTGAAGAAGAAATGAGAGTTAATTCCAGTGAAAACTTATATAGCTCCTCAACAAGGCAACAGCTGTGGGGGCGTGGGGACCCTCGAAGAAATAGGTCCTTCTTGCTGATTGAAGTGGCCTATGAATACAGACAGAGGAACTAGGAGTAGGAATCTTATTTCAAGCTTGGCAGCTGATTGATGCAATGGTGGAGAGGAATCTTTCGAGGTGCAGTTTCAGGGTGGTAGGGCAGAAGGTTGCACAGGAAGTGCCTATATCAGGGGATGTGTGAACAGATGGCTAAGCAAGAGGACAGAGCTCCAGAATGATGGCTGGACTAGAGATAGAGATTTGGTAGTGATGGGCATAGAGCTAGCAAATGAGACATTCAATGTGAATAAATCAGCTCACCCAGAGAGGAACATGGTTGAAGAGATGGGTCGGGGGAAGGAGGGCAGAGCCCAGAAACCTCAGGAATGCAAACATGCAGGGGCTAGAAAGAAGGAAAAGACCAAAAAGACACTAAAAAAGTATAGAGACAGTTGTTGAGAGGCTTTCAAGAAGCAGATCCAGGTCAGAAGTGTCAAGTACTGCCAATGTAATTAGGACTAAGAAGTGACACTGGCTTTGAAAGCAAGGTGCATAGGGAATATTGCCCAGAATATTTTCTAGAGTGGTATGGGAACAGAAGCAGATGACTGAGGAGAATTTTGTGGGTGGGGAAGGGAGGGAGGATAAGGGGAGGGTGCCTAGGTCAAGAAGTAAACCCAGTGAGCATATTACCCAGTTTTCAAGAACTCTAACTGCAAAGGCAAGGTCCAAGGATCATTCTAAATGTTTATTTGCAATTCTTCAAGCAATACATAATTGTACTCTTGTTGTCAAAATTACAAATATACAGATATCAGAGTTCCCTTCACCGTCATCATCCCAGTCCTCACTGATTGCTTCCCAGAGCTAACCACTCTCACAGCTGCATGCCCTCCTTCTAGACCCTCTGCTCTGTAATTCTATACTTGTTATGTCTTTCAATTATTGAACATAAAGCTATTATCATCCTTTTTACTGCATAGAAGTTCAGTCTAAACCATCCATATCTTAGTTTTTATTACCCTACTGACAAATGGTTGTTTCTGATTGTTCACTATTACAACTAATGTACAGTACATAATGTCCATATTGTGGGTATCTCTCTGTATATATGTAAAGCATTAAGGAGGCCAGATACCAACAAGGTAAATACTGGATAAAAAAAATTGGTACATTTTAAGTTTTAATAGATACAATTAAATTCTCTCCAGGAGAGTTTTTTTAAATTTTAGAGTTGGAGTAACAGGGAGAGTAAACAAGGGGAACCAAGATGCCAACAGAGTCCCACACACCCACATCTAGGAGCCAGGAAAACCCTTGTCTCCATCAGCATCAGTTTCTGAGGGTCTTTGCCTAAAAGTACCACCTCTGCAATCAAGGGGAGTGGGGCAGTGAATCCCCTAAGTCCAAGAAACAAATGTACACCTAACCAAGGGACGACTTAAAAATGCAGCTAAAATTTTGTTTTAGGTAGAAAATACGACTATAAACCCACCCCACCCACCTCCTCCACAGAAATAGGGTCTGAGGTAAGACTTTGTGCCGCCCTGAGAGGAGCAAAGCCAGCTGAAGATCTCTCTTGAACAGAGATGCTGGAGTATCTATAGTGAGAGGACTAAATGTCTAAACAGGCAGGGGTTTCTCTTCAGATCACTTATCAGCAGGAAGATGTGCTTATAGACTGAGTCCCAAAGCAGTCCCAAACTTTCTTCTTACAACACAAATTCAGTTACATGTTCAACTGTCCTATATAAATAATTATTAAAAACTCAGTGAAATCAGAATTTGTATGCATTCTTTATTCCACACTATGCATTACATCTATAATTATACATATATAATACAGTACAGGGTTTGATCATTTAGTCCACACCTACTCATTCCACCTCTACTATGTGCAGGTATTCTTTTAGGTTATAGGGATAACAGCAGTGAATGAATTAGGTTAAAAGTTCATGCTAACTTTCTAGTGAAATTCTGTCTATACAAGGCCATGTGTTTTCTAATTTACAGATATTTCAAGAATTTTCATGGTTAAGAACTGATGACTCATGATTTATGCCTTAGATGGGAAATAAGAATGAAAAGATCAGACTACCTACCATGTAACTTCACGACTCTCAGAGCCCCTAGTAACTTGTTCTCCAATCCCAGTACTGAGAACCAGGACATGGCAAACATTTAGGTTTCTGGTCCAGTGTCTTTCCCACTTTACATTAGAACTGGAACTGGGGAGCCCCAGCAGCAAGGGAACTGGAATACCCACATACTCATTTTCTCCATCCCCATTTCTTCCCAATTACCAAAATGTTTTAAGCACTTAAACATAAAAAATAATGCTAATAATTTTTACCTTTGAATGACTTACCCTTTATTTCAAGAGGCCATGTGGAATAAGACATATACTTGTACACTAAATTTATTGCTGCATTATTCTTGCCCAGCCAACCCAGTAGTGATTCACAAAGCCCAGTTAATAACAGCACAAGAATCTGAGTACCCTTGGCCAAAGTTTACGACATTGAAGTTAACCTGGGGAGAATGGGAGAATAACTGCTCACATACCACACACGCAAGGAGCCAGGAAGGTCTAACACAAATGTCAGCCTGTGGGTTTGACTCCAGTCAGCTCCTGCTTGTGTAAATAAAGTTTTATTGGAACACCGCCCGGCTCATTTGTTAGCCTGTTGTTTGGGCTTCTTTGGCCCTACAATGGCAGAGGAGGGGAGTCCTCAAAGCTCACATGGCTCCCAAAGCTGAAAATGTTTACTCGGGGAGTCTTAATAGGAACTGTTCACCCAGCCCAGGAAGAATAGCTGAACTGCTGAAGTGTAAATTAACATTTCAAAGGCAAATGACAGTGATAACTTACTCTGCAGACAAAAAGCCAAAGGAACAATGAGCACAAAGTGGCTCCTCCTTTGGACTGTCTGGTACTGCCCTGCCTTCTTGCCTCCACTGAGCTTCTTCCCTCTCCAGAGGCTACTGTCCCAAAATGTAATTCATGCTTTAACACTTCTTGTGCCGGCTATTTTCTGTGCCACTGCGTGAATGGTATAAGTATTCAATAAAACACACACACCTCCTGAACTACTGGATGTATTTTAATGAAATTTTAAATGCATAGAGATTAAAGCTTCTAGACTGAGTACGATCAAAGAAATAGCTCCTAATATTTCCAAATAAATCCACCGTGGCGTGAAAAACCAGAGACTAGATGAACACGTGAATACGTGAGCATATTCACGGAGCAAAAAGTGTTAAATGAATTAAATTGTAACTCTCTCCTGTGTCATTTCTGGAGCAGCAAATTAAGCATTTTCATTTATCTGCCTGCAAAGAGTCTTTCCAAGGGGTGGTAGAGGGAACTGGGGGAGGACGTGCCTGTGCCTTCCAGAGCGTCTCTCCATGGGTCAGAAGTCCTCATAGCTCTAACAGAAAAAAGACCTCACATCTGTTGTGCAAACACAAACACAGCCTGTGGAACCAAAAATAAAAACCCACACTGATGAAAGCTGGCATGTCGAGAGATAATTTTAGATTTATTTTAAACTGTAGAAACTTGCTTGTCTTGCTGAAATTTAAAAACCACACCCTCAAAATACCAAGCCCCCTTGTGATTAAGCTCAACCCTACTTTAGAAGGCAACACACACTCCATTCTCTTTTTACAAACATCCTACCTTAGCTCCCAGTCTGCAGACAAGAGCAGAGAAAAGGTATTCCTGAGTCCCCAGGTGACTTCAAAGGTCAACAGAAGTGATAGCTAAGCTGACAGCACTGTTTCCAATAGTTGATAATGCATAGCTGTAGCTTCCAAACACACCCAGGTGTGCACACAAGTCTAAAGTTAAGGGCTCCTTCTGGAAATACTTACCAATCTGTTCTCTTCCCCAACTTGAGGTCCAGTTCTCTAAGGACATCTCGAAGGATGTAAGTATGTGTGTTATTCATATTGACATTCCTTGCACAGTACTTGGCACGTGTGTGTGTGTGTGTGTGTGTGTGTGTGAATTACATAAGATTTTTAAAGCATAAACTCAAGTTATAGTTTAACCAAGTAACAAATCAATCTTAAACTCTGTGAAGACTCAAGTAGTCACAGTATTTGTTTCCTACTTCCAGTGTTTTGAAGCTACTACCACTTAGCTGATTCTGTGTTGTGCCAAGTCTGTTCCTTTTAGCCCCTTTTATAAAGTATAACTGTTCATTTCCAACTATAAGGTCCTGTCTGTTTTAATTATCTGCAGAGTGCTCCAAGGCCCTGTCTGCGGGCACTTGCTTAAGAGATGCTTTTCATAATGACAGGAATAAATGGGTTAGGGAAATATTGGTTCTCTCATCTTACTGTTCTCCCACTCCCACAGTCTGACCAAACCTGTAACAAAGATCCTATTAGCACCTGATGCTCCCCCTAAAACTCCTGGGTAACAGATCTTCTAGAACAAGGACAATACCTATTGTTTCTTGTTTGCTGGCTGCTGGAAAACTCATTATTTCTGGACAAAGAACAAATCTCTTTGTCTTTAGTTCAGACTCCAAAAAAAGACTCAGTAGGGTATCCTTTAGTTCACATAGCTGCCTGTAGTACAAAACTATTTCCCACCATCATTTTCCAGCCATTCATTTGTGTGTGGGGGAGGGTGAGGCCCAAGCAATGAGAGAAGTGAGCAAGGGGAGAGGGGCAGGCTGCTTTCGTCCTCCCATATGGTGTTATGATGTCTGCATGGAATTGAGACCAAAGATAAAATTACTTGGAACATGTGTTCCCAGAGTCACCTCAATTTAGAGGAGGAACCCAGAGGATTTAAGAGGTGAAATCTCAACACCAGCTCACCACAGGGAAACTATGGTTAGGCCATGGTAGGAATCTTTCCTCAATGTTCTACAAAATGTTTGAGGTCTGATAATCCAAACCCACTTTTAACACCAGAAACATACTTGTTGAAATACCTAACACATACAAGTTATAACAGTACAATGAACTCTGTTGTTGTTCAAAAAAAGAACTTTTGAAAAGCATTCAATCCAGCTGGATTAAAAAAAAAAAAGTCCTTTAGAATGATAGAACTGGGTCAGCTTTTCCCCCACTCCTAATTCAACACTTGTTCTAACACAAAACTAGAAAGTCAGCTAAGACTGGAGAGTTCTTCTTGGGGCTTCAACGCTCCATAAAAAAGCCCCCTGTCAGGTATACTGTGCTCTTCTCATTCAACCAGCAAATACCAAAATTAAACAGGAGCCACATTTCCAAACTTCAGCATGAATACCTGTCATTCTTTGCAAAGAAAAAGAATCTAAACAGTGTTTTAAATCAAAGCAGAATTTTTTATATCACTGATGTTTGTTTACTTAAAAAGATGTTTTCACCAAACACAACTTAAAGGCAGGTTTTATTTTATTGGCAAAGCCACTGAATGAATAAAACACTAGATTTATGGCTGCCCCTATTTTCTACTTCAGCTAACAATGATCCCTTGAGCTCAGCTTTTGCCCTCACAAGAGGAAGGAGGGAGTTGGGAAACATAAGCAAAAAAAGCTGCTAAAGGCCTGAGGTGGTGCTGTTTCCAGAAGGAATACCTTCCCCACCACAGGTGCTGGAAGATTAGGAATCAGGAGGAAGGAAACTTGCTAAGGCTTTCCCTGTACTTCTGTAAACATCTGAGCAACAATCAAATCAACTCGTAGAGGTAGGAAAAGCACCAGCGAGGAGACCAGGCGACTGACCAACAGTCCTGGGCTCTAGTCCTGCTGTGCCCGGTGAAACCCACTGCCCTGGCAAGTCAGTCGCTTCCCTGAGATACAGCCTCTCACCTGTCAAATGAGGGGTTTGGTTAGGATTATGACTTAATCTTTCAATTTATTCAGATTGTACTCTGAAAGAGATCCTTATTTTCTTTGCATAACACAACACCACATATTTGCTGTCTCCTCACAGGACAAAAACAGTTATCATAATGTGAGTTGCATCCTCTTTTCCATTTTTTACTCTTTAATCCTTTAATTAGGACCTTTATTTCATGTATATTTTATTTCCACTTTCCCCGTAAACAATACTTACTCTAATGTCTTCATATTCCTCTTAGCACTACATGTTAAAAATGAAAAGTAGGGCCTCCCTGGCAGTACAAGGGGTTGAGTCTCAGCACTATCAGGCTATCACCAGCCACTGCAGCATGGATTCGATCCCCAGCCAGGGAGCTGACCCACATGGTGCAGCAGACCTCTCCTGTCTTGCCCACTGCTCCCCTCGGCAGTGTATTTCTACTGTTCAGAACAGGATCTGCCTGTTCTGCTCCCCACTCTATCTCTGGTGAATCCTCTCACCCCCTGCACTTCTGGCCTATACCCCAGCTCTTATACGCATAAATAAATCAAAATAAAATCTAAGAAAAAAAAAAAAAAGACCTGGTGCCAGGACCCCAAACAGCTTAAAAAAAAAAAAGTAAATAAAGAAGTTCATGTAACAAACTTCTGAACCTCAAACATATTGGATCAAACTGTCAACTCCAAGGGGTCTCCCTGGTGGCACAAGGGGTTAAGTCTTAGCACTATGAAGCTATCAGCAGCCACTGAAGCATAGGTTCGATCCCCACCAGGGAGCTAACCCATAAGGTGCAGCAGACCTCTCCTGTCTCGCCCGCTGCTCCCCTCAGCAGTGTATTTTCCACCTGTTCTGCTGCCCTCTCCAGCTCTGGTGAATCCTCTCACCGCCTCCCCCTCCTATCTCCGGCCTACATCCCAGCTCTTGAATGCATAAAATAAACAAATCTTTAAAAAATAGAAAAAACAAAACTGTCAACTCCAGGAACCACCATAGTACTGCAAAGTGAACCAACTGCAGGAGGAACAGCCCTTTGAAACAGCTTTTTGAACTCAGAGTTGTCTCAAAGGAAAGTAGCGTCTGTGTCCACAGTCACTCTACTTGGAGACTTCAGAATTCAAAAATAGAGCATCATTTGGGAGAAATTTCAAGTAGCAAGCAGCAGCCTCAGGTTTCCTACAGCATTAGTTCTAGAGAAAGAAGTTTGAGGCAGTGAACATGCCAAGTGGGGGGTGGTCAGGAGCAATCTAAGTCCATATAACACAATGGAAGGTGACACCAGGGAGGTTAGTAGGGGGCTGAATCCTTCTGACTGTAAAACACAGTAGAAAACCAACACTTTTATCACCTGCCTGGGGAAAATATGGATCTAAGAAAAAACTGGGGAGAAGGATGAGGAAGGGGCCCCAGCACTGCTCAGAGAAGTGTGCCCCAACTAGCAAACACGAATATAGGAATAACCAAAGCCAGAAATGAATGAGCTGTCCCAATGGGTAGTGTTCCAGGCAGAGAGGAGATGGCCTCTTCCTTTTGAGAGGCTGAGAACAAGATTTGATATGATCTTAGGACTAGACTGCCTACAAATAATCAGTCAACTATTTTCCTTTCATCTACTTCCACATAATTACTACCATCCATAATAATACTGCTATACACATGAATTTCTTGTTGCATCACCTTTTTCCCTTCTCCTGATGAAGACAATTCACAGCACCTCCTTTTCCCTTCTCCTGAAGACAATAATGAACAGTGAAAATAACTGAGAAATACAGGCTAAAAGAAAAGTTCAAATATCACCCCTAGGGAATGTATCGTGAGAAACTGGATCTTCTGAAGAGAGAAAAATCCTTTAAGCTCATCCTGCTGTCTTTGTTCAAAGAGCCTAAATCCATAGTTAACGGACTTAACATTCATCTCTTTCCCCTTCATTTGCAAATTTTTTAAAAATTTTTTTAAAGATCTTATTTATTTATGCATACAAGCTGGGGTACAGACCAGAGGCATGGGGCGGCAAGAGGGTTCACCGGAGACAGAGTGGGGAGCAGAACAGGCAGATTAACGGAAACACACTGCTGAAGGGAGCAGCGGGTGAGGCAGAAGAGGTCTGCCACGCCATGTGGGAATCTCCCCAGCCAGGCATCGAACTCGCGTTGCTGCCGACAGCTACAGCGCAGTGCCTAACCGCTGCGCCATTGGGGAGGCCCAAATTTTGGACTTTATGATAAATGTAAAGATTTTGAATACAATATGTGCTTAAAGAATTTGTTTTTTTTTAAGGAGGTAGGTGATGCATGTGACTTGCAAAAGGAGTCTGTTTAGCTCCAATTCAGTGCCCCACCTCTACCCCGCACTGGTCCTGAAACTAAGTGGTTCATTAAGTTCAGTGGATCAAAGTGATCAGCACAATTACTAAAGATGCCAAATTCCAGTACATAAGGGGGAGACTGGTTCTGTTAAAGAAAGGTTTCCCGGACGGGCCCCAGCCTATAGCTATGTATATAGATTCTAGCACACTCAGCAAGTCCATATTGCCCACCATAATGCGTGTGGTAGGAGAGCCGTCATGACCATTTTGCCTGCCCCCTAAAGACTTTTCAGAAACTCTGATCCCAGAACTTAAGCTGTTTTGGGAACTGCAAATCCAAATGCATTCAGGGGACAAGAAGCAGGGATAAATATGTGACATAAGGATACAGCCTGCTAGTTCCTTCTAAAGCTGGCCAAATTTAAATTAAAAAAAAAAAATCTACTGGCCAAACAAGAGCCTATAAGCTAAACTACAGCTCGAGAGCCAGGACAAGTCCCAGGGTTTGACCCAGATCATCTGAACTCTCTGGGTGTGACACTGGCTAATGGGTGGGGGTGGCGATGCCCTGACCTCTAATTGATCATAGATGACTTGCATCAAGCCCAGAGAGAGAATGGAATTCAGGAGCTGCTTGTAAGACACTGGGGAAATTCAGTCATGAATGCCCATCTTGTGCGTATCCCATTAGATCTTTCCCTTTGAAGCCCAGTCTATCCTGCAACATTATCATCCTGTGCTGAAAAAAACAAAAAAGGTCTTTCCATACGCAATAGTAACCAGTCAGAGTAGTAGAGTTTCCACGGTACTACTCACTCAAAAAAAAAAAAAAATTGTCCTAGACCAGCCAACAGAAAATAATGTATAAAGTAAAACATACTTTCAAGAGATCAAGATCACAATAAACCGTAATCTTTCTAAACAAATGAACACAAAACGACTATTAAAAACAATGATCATAGTCTCTCCTCTCAACACAATAATCATGAAATTGAAGATAAATGGTTAAAATATTATCAGAATCTAAAAGCACATAAAGGGGGGGACTTATCTAACCCTCTGAAGCTTTTTTTTACAGAGGCAGCTTATCTGACATAGACTGAGCAAGCAGAAGCAAACAAGCCAGAGCTGATCTCCAAGGCTTGCCTGAGACAAGAATGCAGAGAAGGCGGGGAGGGAGTATCCAAAGGCAGGGACCCACCAAAGAAATTCAAAACTCCAGTTATCAGAAGAAAAGCCTCTTCATACTTCTTCATGTATGAATTGCTAATGAATTTCAGCCAAGTTCATGTTTCTTTGCCCACTTTTTTTTTTAAAGATTCATTTATGCATACAAGCTGGGGTACAGACCAGAAGCATGGGGCAGCGAGAAGATTCACCAGAGACAGAATGGGAAGCAGAACAGGCAGATTGACAGAAACACACTATTGAAGGGAGCAGCAGGCGAAGCAGGAGAGGTCTGCCACGCCATGTGGGAATCTCCCCAGCTGGGCATCAAACTCATGCCGCTGCTGCCGACAGCTCCAAAGGGCAGCACTTAACCGCTGTGCCACCAGGGAGGCCCTGCCCACTTTTTTTTTTTTAAGATTTATTTATTTATACATACAAGAACTGGGGTGTAGGCCAGAGGTGGTGGTGGGGGCAGTGAGAGGATTCACCAGAGATAGAGTTGGGAGCAGAACAGGAGGATCTACTGAAGTACTCTGCTGAGGGGAGCAGCAGGCAAGGCAGGAGAGGTCTGCTGCACCATGTGGGAAGCTCCCTGGCTGGGGATGGAACTCCTGGTGCAGTGGCTGCAGGTAACTTCATAGTGCGGAGACTAAATGTTGCGCTAGGGAAGCCCCAGTCTTTCCCCACTTTTTAGCCAATAAAATTTAACTCCTTTTTCCTGAACACCTATCCCCAAAATCTTTATTACCTTATTATCTTTCTTAAACAGGGAGGTGTATTTGAGTTTATCTCCTGTCTCTTAGCCAACTGATGCACAATAAATCTGATTTCCTGATTCAAAAAACTCCTAGTGTCATAATTTGATTTGTGCCCATGGGGTGGCGGGCCCATTAGCTAGTAACAATTCTTCAAAATTTAAAACTACAACACAAAAACAGTCTTTCACAGAGAAAGACAAATACCATATAATTATACTTATTTGTGGAATCTAAAAAACTAAGTAAAACAAAACTCAGATAAAGAGAACAGATTGGTATTTAACAGAAGGGAATGAGTTTGGGGAGGTGGGGGCCAAAAATGAATGAAAGGATCAAGAGGTACAAATTTCCAGCAATAAAATAAAAGAGTCACAGGAAATGCAGTGTACAATGTGGGGTCTCTAGGCAGTGATATAGTACAGCGAATTTGAAAAACTGCTAAGAACAGATGGAAAACAGACTTATTGTGGTGATCCTATCACACTGTATACAGTGTCAAATCATTATGTTGTATACCTGAAACTAATATAATGTATGTCAATTATACTTCAATTAAAAAGAAACTCTTCTGAGATGTGGAAGATTTGTTTGGTTCTGAAAAAAATAATAAAATATAAAGATTAGTCATCTCAGGCATGACTTACCGACCATCTTCATGAATTAGAGCAGCCCAGAGCCCAAACAGAACATGGACCAAGAAAATGAACCCAAGATGTTTCCTGTTAGGCAGGTTTAAGTCTCTTCCAACATTGGCCTGGCAAATTGAGCCCTCATGGAAGAAGGCGTGGAGCCACAGAGCTCACCTGTCCTTCCTTCTCCAGTACTTACTTGGCTTTAGAGGCCCCTGATACCCTAAGAAACAAGAATGCCCCTTCTCCCCTCCCAAAAAGCCTGCATAGCTTCCCAGGGGCCCACACATCAAGTGCCATCGTCTGCCTCCAAACACAGAAGCTACATCTTGATTAAGTGATGCAGATCAGTGGGCTTGATCTTTCACTAATTTTTAACATTTCTAATCTAAATCAGATTTTAAATTCCCCAAGCATCAGGTTGTTCCTGTTTGAACTATATGGTTGATATTAAGACTGACTTGCAATCAAATGACTCCTAGGTTTTGAGAGGGGAAACGTGCTCTTGAAGACAGTCACACTCTATTCGACCAGCAGTAGAGCTTTGTCTGGGAAGAAGTTTCTCTAAAAGCGACAGGACGAAGTTTGACCCAACATCTCCTTGCAGTTCTCTCTTGCGCAAACTTAAACACAGGTACATTCTGAAAACAAGGCAAAAACCTGAAAACAACTGAAAAGGGGGCTGCCTTTTGTGTCATGTACCAAAGGCCCATGTGTCTCTGGGCAGAGCCCCACCCACTGCACAGAAAGTCAAGGCTGCTGGGTAGGAGGCAATTACACACTCCAATCCGGGCCCCTTACAAGCAAACAGTGTTTTCTCTATACTCACTGCACCCTCGAACATTTCCACAGGCCAACAGAGAGGGGGTAAGGACTCCAGCAGAAGCCCAGTGTGAGTCCCCACAAGGGGGCCTTTCAACGTCCACCCTCAAGCACCACCGCCTGAGGATGAGGTCAGGCTCTATTCTATAGGCATGAAACAAGCTGACTTTGTGACTATATGGCCAGCCCCCTGCCAGGACCTAAAGATGGAAAGGGACTGGTTTCGCCCACAGGGCCCTCATTCCCTATGCAGGAAGCCCAGCCAAACCATTTTTAAATACCTACATTGAGGCAAGAGAAATATTTACAAGGCCTGTCTGAGGCTCAGGGTTATCCCTCGCCTCACCCTTTACTCTAACCCCAAATCATACTGCACACACAACACTGCAGGGGCTCACCTCCCTAAACATCCCCCGTTTCTATGATAGCCTCCTACTCAAGGTTCTCTAGTAGCTCTCTGTTTGCCATCAGACTATGGTCAAGTACTTCACCTTTGCACTGAAATTCCTACAATATCCATGTCTCCTCTCTTTCCTCCTGTGCATGCTTTATTCGTGTTCTCTTCCCTTCTTTCAACATACACAACCTAGCAGCTAAGAACACATTCAGGCTGGGTTCAAATCCTAACTCTACCGCTCAGAGCTTGAGACCTTAGGCGAAGTACTTGAATGACTCTATGACTCAGATTCCCCATCTGCAGAACCCGATGGTGATAGTACCTACTGCTCAGGTGAGGACAGTAGTGATGAACCTAGATGACACAAGGAAAATGCTAAGAATAAACCCTGGTGCAACGTTATCATTCAATAAATATTAGCTATCAAAATACTTATTTTTATCACACAAGCCACTTCCTCCAGGAAGCCTTCCCTAGCAGTATCAGTCAATATCCCTGTTCCTGAAATGTTCTAGACCAGTCGGGGAGCACAGACACTGGCTGAACTTGTCAGGGACTGTTTCATGGGGCAGGATACTTAAATGGTAACCAAGTATTAAAAAAATTTTAAGATTTATTTATTTATGCATACGAGAACTGGGGTGTAGGCCAGAGGTGTGGGGTAGTGAGGTTTCACCAGAGACAGAGTGGGGAGCAGAACAGGAGGATAAACTAAAGTACACTGCTGAGGGGAGCAGCAGGCAAGGCAGGAGAGGTCTGCTGCGCCATGTGGGAGTGGCTGTGGACAGCCTCAGAGGCTGAGACTCAACCGGTCGCAGCACCAGGGAGACCCACCAAATGTTAAATTTATTATTATGAAAATCATAAAAGATACACCTGTGATCCCCAAGTGGCCTCAACCATCAAGAACAATGTTTCTGACTGGTTCACCAGCAAACATATTAAAATCTTATACAGCTTCAGATATTGTTTCTTGGAGCCACAGCTCAATTCTGCTGAGCCTGAAAACTTCTTACAAGCCACAGACATCTGTACACACTGGCAGTCCCCGTCACAGGGCAGAAGTCAGTGCTTCTTGAATTTAAAAGAGAACATTAAATTACCCCCCAAACAAAGGCAGTCAAACAAAGGAGATTTAAGTGGATCTTCCGAAAGAGTTAAACTCTACCCTTTCAGGACTCCTCCTCACAAACTTCTTGTCACAAACGCAAGATGAAACCATCCTAGGAGCGAGGGAACCCCTGGCCGCCACCATGGAGAAGTAGGAGAACCTGGTTTTGCCATCTGAGGGTGGCCTTCACCCCCGTTCTCTCTGCCTCCAAACGTCATGCATCCTCTCACACGGCAGTTACTGTTATCCTTGATTATCCTTCAGAAGGCTTACTATCTGGTCCTCTGAATTATGATCTCCACTTCCACACCTCTCACTGCACTGACTTCCTGAGCAGGGATGGAATTAAAGCAACCGGAGGAAAATATATGTTTCAGAAGTTCTTCCAGAGCATATACAATCACAATTACAAAAATATTATCCAGCAGAAAGCTTTAACCAATGGATAAGAATGTATTCAATGCTTTTAAGAAAAAGATTGCTTTGACGAACTGGAGAGTATTTCAAAGTCTGCAGTTGCAGCTCAAGGTTGGGGAGAACAAACACTTCCTGGGGAGTTGTTCCTGGTGATGTTGAAGCAGGAAGTTGCTAAGTCTGCTGCTTGGATTCTGCTGCTTGTTGGGGCAGAAAGTTGCTGGGAAAGTTCCTGTGCTGTACAGCTTGTGCAAGCAGTAGCTATGGCTACCTTGACCCCTTTTCCAAACAATAACATCTCTGATAGATGGGGTGACAGGTTTCCTCATACAAACTGTATAAAACCTTGCCATTCCTGTTATTTGGGGATAGACTTTTGGGAACTATCCCACTGGGCCCACCGGTGTGACAATTAAATCTCTCTTTCCACATGAGTGCTGTCTGATTTCTCTGGAAAGTTGCCGTAACAATGTCACCTCCACTGTGGAGGGGTGCATGAGAGCACTGCCCCTGGCCTCCCTCTTCTCACTCTGCTGAGCCCCCGGGGCTGCAGTGCTGAACATAAATCTGTAAGGGGACATAGGGATGGGATTGTGAGCCTTCCCCTCCCTCCACCCCCTCCCTTTCCCGTGACTAAGAGCAGTCTTTTTTTTTTTTAAAGATTTATTTATTTATACATACAAGCTGAGGTACAGGCCAGAGGTGTGGGGCGGCGAGAGGGTTCACCAGAGACAGAGTGGGGAGCAGAACAGGCAGATCAGAAATACACTGCTGAGGGGAGCAGTGGGTGAGGCAGGAGAGGTCTGCCGCGCCATGTGGGATTCTCCCCAGCCGGGCGTCGAACTCGTGTCGCCGCTGCTGACAGCTCCACAGCGCAGCACTCAACCGCTGCGCCACCAGGGAGGCCCTGAGAGCAGTCTTTAGGGAAAACACCAGCCTTTCTTCTTGGCCAAAGGTGCCCCTCAGAGAAACCTGCCCCAGCCCACTCAACTCCCCATGTGAGTGACTCATTTGGGGGTTTTGTAGTAGGCAGTCCATTCCCCTGCAGACAAAGCCACATTGTCTCACATCAGCTTTATGAAGGATAAGCTGGCATCTACTTGTTGACACTGTCATCTTATTATCACTTTGTTCAGAACTGGACAGGGAAAGGATGGTGATGTTTATTGGGGGTTCCTCAAACACCCCACAAGTTCCCCCTATCATCCGGCTAATCAAGAAGTCTACTATGGAGAAAAGGGAAGCTCCAGAAAAGGGTGCTTTAGGTACCTCCATCAGTGTACCTGACAGGCCCATCTCTGCATACAAAGCCCAAGAAAAGGCTGAAAATCCAACCCTCCTCCCCAGAGATATCTACCATGTCCACAGAAGTAACAACCATCCTACAGCCCTCCTCATTTTCTGTGGGATTATCTACACTTTATCAGGCTTCAGACCAAATTGTTTTGTAACAGCTGCTACTTGAAATACCAGCACTCACCCTAAAAAAGAGCAAAGTACAAAACCATAAATGCGCAAGAGCAGACTATACATCTAAGGAAGAACACATAAACTAGGTAGAGAAAACACAGTTCTCCGATACAAGCGCTCTCCAACAAAAAGACCACACAGCATCTGTGCGGAAGAGCAAGGTGTTACGGGGCCACTGCTTGGCAGAACAGCACTGAAGAGGCTTCAGGAAGGTTTAGAGAGCGAGTATACCAAACCTCAGGATTCGGTGGCCCCATCCTTTACACTGAGTGTCTCCCACACACCCTCGTCAAATGGGAAGTGTTAGAAGTGGTAGACTCACGTGCTCCTTCATTTCATTGGCCACAGTCTTGGACATCATGATGCAGCAGAGGATGGCGACTAGGATGAAGTAGAGTGCGTACATAAAACGGGTGGCCCGGGACTGTCGGATCTTGGGGCAGCAGTCGCAGCAGAGGGAACAGCCAGCGGTCCCACAGCAGCAGGCCAACTGGAAAAGGGACATGAAACATCCTCTAAGGCGTCACTCCTTTACAAACCTGGAACCCAGACTTCTGCAGGTCAACCTACAGGGTATCAGTCTGCTGAGGCATCCTGCCCCCAGGTCATGTAGGGCCAAGTGTGTGAGAACAAAGCTTCCACCAGAATAGGTGGGTGTTGCCTTTAATGTTAAGCTTGAGAGACGATAAAAAGATGCAGAAAAAGGCCCAGTTCACCTGAAGCACTATAACCCTTAGCTTTAGACAAAACAAAGATTACTGGGATCTGTGAGAATGAGAAGACCAGAACTAGAAAAAGGACAGGGAAAGGTGGGAAGAACATGGAAATCAGAAATTGGGCCCAAAAGAGGAACTCGTCAAACTGCATGAGCCTAAGAGTAAACCCAGTGAACACCTGGGGCCATGCTGGGATGGGAAAGGTTAGGATGCTGCATCCACCCCTGCTGCAGGAACATGGGGTGTGTAACTGAGAGATCAAAAGGCAAAGGTGTCCCCGGCACCTTCCCTGTTCACCAGAACATGCCTCCCCTAAGGGTAAGCTCTTAGGCCAGTGAGTGGGGCGTGACTGGGGGTTGGTGGGGAGTGCAACTGGACTAAATTTTGATACTATTAAGGAAAACAGAGATTAAGTTTTCAGGTTTTTTTTTCTTTTTAAAGACTTTTTAAAAGTAATTACAGGTCTATAATAAAATTGAGAGGAAGACAGAGATACCCATATACCTCCCCACTCCCACATGTGTAGGCCCATTATTATCAATATCACTCACCAGAATGGTATATTGTTAACCAAATTTAACTTACATTTACACATCATAGTCTCTACCAAAGTCCACAGTTAACCTTAGGGTTCTCTCAGTGTTGTACATTCAGTATGTTTAGATACATGTGTGATGACATACGTCTATCATCATATCATACAGAGTATTTTTACTGCCCTAAAAGGAATCTAGATCTTTAAGAAAACAGAGGGCATTCAAGGACAGGCTGCATGGTCAGGCTCAGAGTTGGCCTGCCTGGGTTTGGAACCGGCTGTGCCACCTATCAGCTTAGGACTATCAACAAGCTATTTGTCTTTTTAAGATTTAGACTTCTCATTATAGTGAGGATGGTAGCAAAGCCGGTGTACGCTGTTAATTTAATCCTTGAACCGCAGGTTCTTGTCCCACGAAGCCATAAAAAGGAATTCACATACATTTTAGATAAGTAAGCAGGGAGGAACAAAATTTAAGAGAGTAAAGAAAAGTTTATTTAAAGGAAGTAGACTCCCAGGAACGCTGTACTTGGGAGGGACAAGGAAGCCGCTGTGGGCCTGTGTCTAGAGGTATATAACCTTTTCCCTCTGTTCTAAAATCTCATCATATCCTGCTTTGTGAGTGGCCCTTTCTCCTAGCAGCTATACTCCTCTGGGCAGATGTAACCATTGTCCCATCTCTTATCTTAGAGTTTCTCTTTTTACCTCCCCTGTCCAAGGTCTGCCAATATTTACTGTCCCAATTAGTCTTAAATTTTATCCTTAGAATTTACTGTCCCCATTAGCATTACTAGACCTCTGACCTCATCTCTGGAATATGTCTGGTTGGCATTTAGAATTTACTGCCCTCATCGCTGTCTCCAGAGTCCCTACCTAACTGTCCCTGAAGCTGCCTAATTAACCCTAACTTGCCCCGGGACTCAATAGCAGTACTTACGCTGCAGTATCTTGGATGATTTCCTGGGACACACCTAGTGGAGGGAGGGATTTCAGAACAGAGAATTCTACTACGTATTAACAAATGTATTGACACTATCCTCTACATCCTACATCCACTGTCCTCTAAATAAACCTAGCAACAATCAATCTATTGGTAATAATTCAGAAGGAAGTTTTGGACTTTTGAAATTCATGGTTTCAAAACAAGCCTCTTCAAATGCTCCATGATAAACATTACTTGCAATGAAAAGGGGTCATAGGTGTACAGGTACAAGAACACGAGCTGTCAACACAGTGATGTTGGAACAGATCTTGGAAATGCAGTCATTCCCCAAATTAATTCATCCACTTCATGAAATTGCCATTGTTTGACCCTGTGATACATAATACACTATACATATGGAACAGAGTTCCTAAATTCATAGCAATAAGAGCATAGGAGCATCTTGTTCTAATGTCTTTGGCCCCATGCCTGACAGAGCTCCTAAAACCTTTGTAAACTAAGTGACATGAGTACTGGGAGAATCTTTTGTTCTGACATTTGGTCTTTGACCCTGGTTCCAGACACAGGGCTCCTGAAATCCTTGTAATTCTGGGTGGTGGTTTGTGTTTTGCTCTAATGAGGCCACTTGGGGTGACTCTTAGAGGAGGGTTTGTCAGCAGAAAGACCCAGCAATGATTCGAAGCTTGTAATTTTCAGCAATGTCCCCCAAACTTGTGGAAACTGATACTCTCTTTGGGTAGGTAGCGTTAGAAGGGAGTTAAATTGCAGGGTACCCAGCAGATGCCAAAGAGATCTGCTTGGTATAGGGGAAAACCTTCACTCATTTGACCTGAAGTGAATTCTTAGGAATGAAGTGTACTCTCTGTTAAAGGAAAGGAGATACACAGAAAAGAAACACATAGTAGGGCACAACTGGGTTTTTCCCTACATATAGGAAGGAAAGGTTTTCCTTAACAGACCTCTTTGCCATGCTGTGCTACTTCATCAACTTATAATTTTTACTAACGTACTTTCTCATCTCACATTCAATTTTCCAAGCCAGCTTGTAAGATTCTTCTTGTCTCATAAGACTAGGCCACTGCTTTGTAATGTTGTTAATACAACTTGTGTTGTATTAACAGATCACATAAATGGGACCCCAAAATAACGCACCTGTGATATTCTGTGAGTCACTTTACAATTCACTCATTATTATTCTCTCAATTTTATTGACCTCTTTCCACTTGCACAAATCCCTTCCTCCCTCCCCCTATTTCCCATCCCCACTCTCTCAACATAGCAGGCTTTTCTCTGGGCCTTCCTCCTTCCTCCTTTGCCTCCCAAACTCTTTCCCACTGTCTCCTTCATTGTTTGCTAATGTTTTAAGCTCTAAGGTCTTAGATAACCAGTCTTACTGTATTTCAAATTCAAACACAACAAACAAAATATCCTCTTTGGGGAAAGAAATATTTTAGAAGTAGTTAATACTTCCCATGATAGAACTTTCCCACAGCAAAATCAACATTTAAATGTACTATCTACACAGAGGGGGAAAATGAACAGATACATATACAATGTGAACCTAACTGATAATTTAAAGACAGACAAACAATGAAACTAATATAAAGTTATAGCAACTGTATCTCAAAAAAAAAATCTTCAAAGGACAAATAGTAACAGAGGGGTGTGATTATGGAAAATGTGAAAAGAAAATCATACTAGTTTAATTTTTTTTTTAAAGATTATTTATGCATACAAGTTGGAGTGTAGGCCAGAGGTGTGGGGTGGTGAAAGGATTCACTGGAGACAGAGTGGGGAGCAGAACAGGCAGATGGACTGAAGTGCACTGCTGAGGGGAGCAGCAGGCAAAGCAGGAGAGGTCTGCTGTGCCATGTGGGTAGCTCCCCAGCCGGGGATCAAACTCTGCTGCAGTGGCTCTGGATAGCTTCATGTGCTGCTCTTGACCTGTTGCTCACAAGAGAGGCCCCATACTAGTTTAATTTTATTCATCATTGAAGCCATATGTCATGGAATCAATCTGATTTGTTAAGCTTTCCATTTTATTTTCACTCAATGCAGTGCTATATTTTTAAAACTATGTATGTTTATACCTGTGTATAGAGATGTGTGTACATATATACATACATGCCTAATTTTTAAAAAGATTTATTTTTATTTATTTTATGCATTCAAGAACTGGGGTGTGTCGGGCCCAAGGCCCTTTTTTTCTTTATTAACCTGGTCATACATCACCCTTCCCTTAAAAACACCATTTATAACATCTCTGCTCAATGTACTCTGTGTGCCCAAGCCTCCTCCCAGGTTATCAGGCCACCAGCAGGAAAACAACTTTGGGGCCATCTCCCTTGGCAAGATTGTCAGGTCGACTTCACCCACATGCCCACACACAAAAAGATAAAATATCTTCTAGTGTTTGTAGACACCTTTTCAGGATGGGCCGAGATATTCCCCATCCTCCATGAAACCTCGGAGGTGGTGGCTGAGACCCTCGTACAACACATAATCCCTCGCTTTGGCATTCCCAACACTCTCCAGTCGGATAATGGACCAGCTTTCATTTCCAGGGTAGTGCGCTCGAGGGCCGACCTCCTGGGAATTACATGGAAACTGTATATCCCATACCGCCCCCAGTTCTTGGGCAAAGTAGAAAGGGCCAAAGGTCTCATTAAGACTCATCTGATTAAGCTCTGCCAAGAACTCCACAAGTCCTGGGTAGACCTCCTCCCCTTAGCACTAATGAGAATATGGGCTACATACACCCCAGAGCCCCCTCTTGGTAAGCCCCTTTGAACTCATGTATGGCAAGCCCTTCCGCTTAGGCCTTAAACTTCCAACACAAGATCACCCCCTAGTGGGTTACCTACCCCTTTTTACTCTTCTCTGGCAGCTGCTCTGGGAATACGCAGACCGCTACCTGCCCCGACCGTAGACCAGAAACCCACAGGTTAAACAGCTCCATCCCAGCGACCAGGTATTTCTGAAAAATCTTTCACCTAAGCCTCTTCAGCCTCGATGGACGGGACCACATACAGTCATCCTGAACACCCCAACTGCAGTTAAGGTTCTGGGGGACCACACATGGTATCACCTCTCCCGAGTAAAACATTAGCCCCTTCACTAGTCTGTGACCCCTACGGGACCCCTGACCCTCCACCTCTCTCGCAACTCTGGATTCCCCCCCCCCCCAATCCCCTCCTCATACGTAGATTCAGGTCTTTTGTGTTCGCGGTTCTACGCGGTATCTCCGGGTTTTCCCCCATCTCCCTCTCCCCGGAAGATGTCCTCCTATGGATCGAGGATCAGATCTTCCAGGGAACCCTATAGGAATTTTCTCCGCTTGAGACCTCCCTCTTTTCCTTCCTCCTCCTGTTGTGCCTGGCTCTACCCCCTGCTTCTCCTTCTGCTTATGATAAATGTAGGAAACACATCCAGCACCTACCTATGGCATTTTAGGGTCCTGGAAACCTATTCAGAACAAACAAAACTAGTGGGGACGCTGACTGCTCACCCAGAGGCTGCCAGCTTCAATTACTATCCCTCTGGCCCTTAACTCAGTAATAGCCAACAATAACCCTTATGCTTGCTTTATGTAGGACCAGACCAGATCCTGCTGCAACTATCCAGAATATGGGGGTTGCCCCTACTGGTCCTGCAACATCCCCCTTAGCAGAAACAACTGGAAAATGTTCCAGGCCAAGGGAGACTCACTCCAACTGGTAATCAAGGACCCATGGGACCAGAGGTGGGCCACAGGGGTCAAGGGGACACTTTATTCGTGGGGAAACACGGCAAGACCTACCTCCACTATCCTTACCTCGAGACAGCACATTCCAGGACTGAACTCCTCTGTCCAGATAGTCAGCTTGGTCCTCCAGGCCGAAGTGCAGTGTAAAGCTGACTTACAACCCCTCCAAGAACCCGGCAAATCACCCCCTTTTCCTTTCTGAATGAACTTCATAGTCCAATCACTAGTATGGCTCAACCAGACAGGGTTCAACTCTTCTCTCACTCATTCTTTCCTCTGTGCCTCCATCCAATGCCCCCTTTTGGCGGTGGTTCCTTTCACCGCCCCCCTCATCCTCTCTCCCTCTCCATCCTCCCAGGGCCAGTGCAAAATACTGGGCTCACTCCCACTCTGGGACTCCCAAACAAGGGCTAACTGCTCTTGCTACAATGCAGGTCCCCAAACACTTCCAGCCATCTGCTCCTCGATATCTAACACAACCTCTGTAACTCACCCTCCCCCGGGCTTGGTTTTCTGGTGCAACAGTACCTTGCACACCTGCATTAATGCTTGCACCCAGGGGCCCTGCATACTGGTCATGGTTACCCCTCAGGTGATACTATACACTGAGTCAGAAGTCGCCCTTTCGCTCCTGAACACCAGGGAAAAAAGGGCCGCCTTCCTCCCGGTCCTGTTAGGCATTAGTTTAGCATCGTCAGCTGCAGCGGTCGGCATGTCCGGAGGGGCCATTGGGGTCGGCCTCTCCTCTTTCCATGATATCTCAGGGAAACTCGAGTGGGCCATAGAATCTTCCTCCACATCTATTCTTTCCCTCCAGAGAAGGGTGACGTCTCTGACAGGGGTTGCCCTCCAGAATAGGAGGGCCTTGGACCTCTTAACAGCTGAAAAAGGGGGCACATGTCTCTTCCTCAGGGGGGAATGCTGCTATTATAACAGGACTGGTGGAACAAAATGTAAAAAAATTGGGAGAGTTAGCCAACGACCTACAAGCCTGGAGACAAAATGATGACTCTTACATCTGGCAATGGGTGACATCCCCACTCATGGCCTGGCTCACCCCCCTTCTGGGACCCCTGATACTGATCATTTAATTTTTTGCCTTTGCTCCCTGTTTCCTCCGCTTCCTTTCCAGCCGCATCTAGATGATGACCCGAACGACTTTCAACCGAGTCCTCTTACACCCTTACCAACCGCTGGCCCCAGAGGATGCTGAGTCAGGACATGTCCACATAACCCCACTACGACCCCTATCAGCAGGAAGTAGCTAGATGACAAATGCCGTCGCCATCCCTATGATTGAAACGTGAGCATGTCAGACTCAACCTGCCCTCCCCCGGCAGTAAGGGCACTGTGGAGAATTCCAGGGAGAAGAGTGACCTCGGAGAAAAGAGAAACTTATGCCCCCACTACCCGGACGTGCTGCTGCAGCCTGGATGCACCTGCAAGGAGCTGATAAGGGCCACCAGCTCCAAACTGAGTTGCCCCCGCCCCTGGAGTTCTTTTTCCACCCTGCATAGATAAAAACCCGCCTCCCTATTTGCGGGGCACAACTTCACAGACCCCTGCCTGGGATCTGGTGAACCTCGACCGGGAGTTGCTAATAAAGGCCTTTGTATCTTACATTCCTCTCTGCTTCATTGCCGTTGCCCGTTTTCTGTCGCTTGACCTTATAGGGTGGTAGCCAAAGGAGCAGGGGGTGAGAAGATTCACCAGAGATAGAGTGGGGAGCAGAACAGGCAATCTACTGAAATACACTGCTGAGGGGAGCAGCAGGTGAGATAGGAGAGACCTGCTGCACCACGTGGGTTAGCTCCCTGGCCAGGGATAGAACTCATGTTTCAGTGACTGCCAGTAGTTTGATAGCTATGAGACTTTAACCCTGTGTCACCAGGGAGAATCCATATATGTCTAATATTAAAATCTAATAGCTATTCTCTACTAGTGTAAGTTATTTATCAAAACAAACTATGCCAATAACCAAAGGAACGAGTGCATTATTTCAAGCTAAATTTTGATATTTACAGCAAGTGGAAACTTAATACAGCATCCACAAAAGAAATGCTATGTTAGCATCAAGAAAAATCTCAGGGCCTCTCTGGTAGCACAAAGGGTTAAGTTTCAGTGCTATCAAGCTATCACCAGCCACTGCAACATGAGTTCAATCCCAGCCAGCGAGTTGACCCACATGGCACAGCAGGCCTCTCCTATCTCGACCCCTGCTCCTCTCAGCAGCGTATTTCAGTAGATCCACCTGTTCTGCTCCCCACTCTGTCTCTGGTGAAGCCTCACCCTGCCCTGCACCCAGTTCTTGTATGCATAAATTTAAAAAATCTTTAAAAAAAATCTCAGAGCCCTGATGAATTACCACTACTTTCTGAAAAGCATAATTTAGTATAAAATGTGTTAACATCCTTGCCACATACAGCTTTGTTACTGTGAGCATATCACTTCCTCAATCTTCACCTTCAAAACTAGAAATTCCTAGCCGACCTAACTACCAAGGCTGTCCCATTGTGAAGAAAAGCACCAGTGTCGTCTTATCCTTGGCTCCAGAGGGCCTAAAACTTTTACTGAACAAGTCAGTACAAAAAACAAATAAATACAGAATGTACACCATCAAGAATGAACCCCAATATAAGCTATGAACTTTGGATTAATAATGTCAATAGGTTCACTGACTATAGCAAAGGGACCGCTCTGATAGGGGGTTGATAAGGGGCGGAGGCTATCCATACGTAGGGGCAGGGGATATTTGGGAAATCTCTTTACCTTTCTCTCACTTTTCCTGTGAACCCAAAACAATTCTTTTTTTTTTTTTAAAGATTTATTTATTTATACATACAAGCTGGGGTACAGGCCAGAGGCATGGGGCGGTAAGAGGGTTCACCAGAGACAGAGTGGGGAGCAGAACAGGCAGATCAGAAATACACTGCTGAGGGGAGCAGCGGGTGAGGCAGGAGAGGTCTGCCGCACCATGTGGGATTCTCCCTGGCTGGGCGTCGAACTCACTGCCGACAGCTCCACAGCACAGTGCTCAACCGCTGCGCCACCAGGGAGGCCGAACCCAAAACAATTCTAAGAAATAAAATTCATTTCAAAAGCAATAAAAGAAAAAAAGCATGACTCAATAAATGGATGAATAACATATGGTAAAGTCTCAAAAACAACATTCCGGAAACAGGCTGATAATCCCATTCCACTGGGCCAAGAGGTCAAGTTAAGTGCTGTACTTTAATTTTTCACACCATCACAAAGACTATTAGAGTTTTTATTTGCAGATAGTGTACATTTGCTTTTTCCACAAGATATTATTGAGTCAAGAAAACCTGTTTGGAGGCTGAAGCTTGAAATTCTTTTAAAAGTTCTTTCTGCAGATACACTTGCACCAGGGTGCAGAGATTTAAGTATGAGATTGTTCATAACAAGCATAGAAACAGTTTTATTCTCCACTATACAGGAGCTGGGTAAATGAATCATGGACTAAATAAGCAGTAAGATAGTTAAAAAGAACAAAACAGTGTTATAAGTTGACTTGTGTCACCTCCCCAAATTTCACAGGTCAAAGTCATAATTACCTGTACCTCAGAATGTGACTATATTTGGAAATAGGGTGCTTAAAGAAGTAATAAGGTTAAAACAAGTCATTGGGGTGGACCCTGATCCAATATGACTGGTGTTCTTTCTCGTAAGAAGAGACAATTGGGCATAGACATACAGAAAGAAGAGCAGGTGAAGATTCAAAGAGGAGAATCGCTTTAAATGAAACTAACCCTTCCTACTCCTTAGCCTCCAGAACTGTGAGAAATTAAATTTTTGCTGTTTAAACCACCCAGTCTGTGGTACTTTGTTATAACAACCCCAGCAAACTTAGCACAGTCAAGTATGACCTGGTATTTTATACATAGGCATGCCTGCATGTAATCCTTATGTGTGTATATATAATGACCTGTACAGAGAGCTGGTCTGAGCAGGAGAAGAGGACATTTACTTTCCCACTGTTCTGTTTGGGTTTTTACCACGTGCCTTTATTACTCTTATGATTAAAAAAGAGGGAAAAAAATGCCTGAGAAAAGCAACTGAGCTTGAAGTTATTGATATAAAAGCATTCACAAAGGTGATATTGAACTAGGTGATTTTTTTTCCCTTTTGAAGAAACTTCCCTTTCCCCTAAGTATACTTTGTACAAAAGAAAAATCTCAAAGAACCCTTCACACCCTCCCCATCTACCTCACTTTAAAATAGCAACAGCATGACTAGCAGAGGCTTTTCTAAAAAGAAGATGCTTTGTACCAGCAGAGAACAGAGTCCAAGTGAAGGTTAAGTGCTTGCTGCTACCTGGGGCAGGGCTTCCCCTTAGCACCCTCCTGTGCAAGGGCAAGAGGGGGTAGGTAGACAAACAGACAGACACACACACACACACACACACACACTCTCTCTCTCTCTCTCTCTCTCTCTCTCTCTCTCTCTCTAAG
The DNA here is from genome assembly GCA_004024925.1 of Scalopus aquaticus. Classification (NCBI taxonomy): domain Eukaryota; kingdom Metazoa; phylum Chordata; class Mammalia; order Eulipotyphla; family Talpidae; genus Scalopus; species Scalopus aquaticus. The sequence goes on along the minus strand of PVIJ01014402.1, from coordinate 2,308 downwards.
TATCAGTACCCTCCTGTCTGCCCCATGGCTTTGGGTACAGATGGTTCTTCTAAGAACTTGGAAGTTAGTCTACTAGTAGTAACTTCCAGGTTCTTCTGTCAAATAAAAAGTACAGATCCTTAATTAATTTAGACTCCCCGGCTGGCAACAACTAAAATTAATAATCAGGAAGAAAGCCAAACTGATGGAACAGAATTGACATACACACACCCCTAATTTGTTATTTTACTCATAAGGGTCCCTATTTTCACAATTTCAATAGACTTAAAGACCAGTTCCTCAGCCCAGAGTGAGTAGGATGACCAAATAAGTAGGAAGACACATTTCTGAGAACCAGAAGGCTGGGTAAGTCATCTTCCTTCTCTGGGTCTTAGTGTGCCTCATTTGCAAATTGAACGACCAAGGTAGTAACAGGCCATCGGTAATAGGCTTCATCTCACACTTGACTCATGGGCAGTGATGGCCTGGAGAAACTGTGTTGATGTGGGCTCTAGGGCTGAATGTCTCAGCGGGGAAAATACACCACTCATAGAGTACTACCTGCCAGAGGCGGGATGGCACATGTGCTACATTTTTGTCAACCCTGCAAGAGATGCCCTGACATCCCTCCCTCTCATAAATTGAGTTGTTGGAAAATGAACTGCAATTGGCAAGCACACTGAGTTAACCGCAAAGCCAGAAAGAACAGAGGAGAATCAATCAAAAAGAGAAGAACCATTATAGTTCTTTAACAAAGACGTGAAAAGGTCTCCAAGCACCCCACAGGTACAAAGAACACCCTGCTTTGGTTTGTGTTCTGCGTGTTACCATTCACACAGCAGTGTATAAACTCACATTCATGATGATAGCCCACATTAAATCATGTTGCCTTTATTTCTGAGCAGCAAAGAAGTATGAGGGACACTTCTGACACAAAAATCATCCTAGGGCCTCCCTGGTGGCGCAATGGGTTAACTGCAGCACTATGAAGCTATCCAGAGCCACTGCACCAAGAGTTCAATCCCTGGCCAGGGAGATTCCCACATGGCACAGCAGAGCTCTCCTGCCTCGCCCACTGCTCCCCTCAGCAGTGTACGTCAGTCGATCTGCCTGTTCTGCTTCCCACTCTGTCTCCGGTGAATCCTCTCACCACCCCACACCTCTGGCCTACATCCTAGTTTGTATGCATAAATAAATAAATCTTTAAAAAAAAATCATCCTAAGCTTGGATCACATGTTTTAGTTTCAGTGCTTTAAGGCTCTGGGGTATAATTCCCTCATCGGTGTGGCAAGCATCCATTTAGAAAGCCTTATTCCTTGACCCTCTGGATAGACAAAGTGGCTTTTTAGTATGTCTAAAATGAGCGAACTGTAAAAGGAAATAATCTTCAAGCCTGACACCATTCCCCATTAAGTCCCTTTTCCTGACTTGGAAATACAGAAGCCCTAGCAGAACTAAGGCAAAACGTGAGAAATCTTTGTCAACTACAATAATTATAATATTGTCCCTTGATAGTTTGTGAGGACAGTGTGCAACAATAGGAAAGTTCCTCAAAAGCTGAAATTGCTGAAGCTGTTGGAAGCAAAACTCAGGTGTTCCTGGGCATGCTGGGGGTGAAAGGGTGCAGATAATATCAAGGAAATAGGAAGAAAAAAACAGATGTTATATATGTGTTAGTAAATTGGTTTGTTTGGGGGTTTTGCAGTGGATTTCTCCCCTACCGAAGCATACAGTAAGTACTCACTTGTCATTAGTAGGTTCTTGGAAACAGATTTAACTGAAGTATATACCTGGATTTCTCCCCTACCGAAGCATACAGTAAGTACTCACTTGTCATTAGTAGGTTCTTGGAAACAGATTTAACTGAAGTATATACCTGGATTTCTCCCCTACCGAAGCATACAGTAAGTACTCACTTGTCATTAGTAGGTTCTTGGAAACAGATTTAACTGAAGTATATACCTGGAGCTCTTAGGTGAAGCAGGTGAATATAGGGAGATGTGGGGCTGTACTCCCCAAATTATATAGTTATATAAACAACTGGCAAGTTTGGGGAGGAAAAAATAAACGATGTACATATAACAAAACCAAGTTCTTGAATAACATCCTCATCACATTCAACATCAACTGGGATTTCTTTATTCTTATCAACATTATAACAGAAGGACATTGACTGAAACTGCATTATTTGAGAATCTGGTGTTTAGGGCAAACTCAATTCATTACAGTTTTAGTTAATAACTAGGTACAACTATTATAATCATCTACTTTGCAAGGCTGAAATCCAGGCTTCAAGAGGTTAAGCAGCTGAAGGTCAGAAAGCTGGGC
>PVIJ01014401.1:0-40981 GCA_004024925.1 Scalopus aquaticus | reverse complement strand
ATAAATCACTATTAAGCTCACCACTGGGAATATATTTTCAGCTGGGTAGAAGTGCTAAATCATTGAAAAAGTTCTAAGACTTGGGTGGGGACAGAGTCAGCTTCTGATCTATTTTTTAAAGGTTCTGGAAGCCCATAAACACAACGTTGTATTAAAGAACTTTTAAAAATTATACAAAGCTTTTTTTCCCTAGTAAATGCTTGAAGGAACGCAATCTTCAGCTCTTTCTGATAGTACTCATGTTCGAACTTTTGGGTTTTTCCTGCCCCTGCTGTCAGGGTTGAAGGGCTCCCTCCAGAGGCTGCAGCTGGAGTACGTGGATGTGGTCTTCGCCAACCGACCCGACAGCAACACCCCCATGGAAGGTGAGTGAAGACACTTAAAGAGAGTTCTTGGCACTAGCTTGAGGACTTATTCCACTCAGGGAAATGAAATATATTGGCTGATATGATTGAATATGAACAATAAAAACCTTTCCAGTTCATGCCCTTCAGCCTCAACTCTTACCCTAAGCCAGTGCTCCAGGCCCTGCGCCCTCTGGTAGAACAGAGCACTTCGCTGCTGCATTGGGGTTGAGGCATCTGCACTTAAAATGCTCACTTTTTCCAGGTTCATTCACTTTTGTGATTTCATCAGTGAAACAATGGAGGTAACTGGAAGGGGAGTTTATAACCCAGCCATCATTATTTTGGAGTATTTTGGGGGCCTTCTGTTTTATAGTAACTTGAAGTCTAGTTAGTTTCCAAACTATGGTGACAAGTGCTAAGTGGTACCTGAGCAGGGGTGTTATGGGACGCACCACTTCAAAACAAGACTCTTTCTTGCCATTTGGTTGCTGATTCTGAAGGAGTCACATTTTATCCCCTTTCTCTTACAACTGTTTGAAGACAATACTTTAAGCATCTCCCTGTGGGAGATTTCAGAATGTTCCTAAAAATCAGATTCTCTCCCCTTTTCACTTATGGAACCTACCTAGAATGCTTAAGAAAGAAGATAGCTTGGGAGGAAAAATATAAAAAATGTTTTAGTTAATTGAAGTTTGCAATCATGTGGATTATCATTTAATTGAGTTGAATAAGAATGAAGATATTTGGGGGAAAGGAAAAAAGGAATATTCTGGCTATTTGAGATGTATGAGGTAGATTTACAAGTTTTCAAAGAATTAGAATAGAGTAACAACTTACAATTACTCTGAAGGTAAATTTGTCCATGATGATTCAATAGTTCATGATGATTCAATAGTTCAGTGTCTTATAATGAATTAGGTACTTGTGATAGGATTATAGGAATTTTAGAAGTGATAGGGTTATAGAAGTTGTAATTAAAGTGCATATGAATTAAAAGCTTGATGACCATCTTCCTCTTTGGCAGTATGTCTTTGACTTACACCATGTACAGGATAGAAGAACATCTGAGATATTTCTGAGTCTCTCTCTCTCTCTCTCTCTCTCTCTCTCTCGCTCTCTTTTTCCCCATCCTACCTCTGTCTTTAATTTTAGGGATATAATGTAGGCGTATCTCAAACAGAAAACTTGCATTATAGAAGAAAGACGTTCTTAATTAGGAACCAAATGTGATACGATAAGATGATGGTGTCTGCTCTATGAACACTGATTGAGTATTGAAATGTATTAGAAAGGAGCTATAAGTGTTTTTTAAAAAATAAAAAATTGCCACCTGGTGGATTTGTAAATGTAGTATTGTCCAGCGTCTGCTGGAATCATAGAAAATTCACATTCCCCTCATTTCTTACTGAAAATTTTACCAAGACAAACAGGAAGCTATTTTATCATGAGTCATTGCCCAAATTCTGAAGCTTGGTAAATGGTGTCAGCAATGCACATTTGCCATTTGTTAATAAAGTCAAGAAACAGTGCTTTTTGTAGCTTGGTGACAATCAACCTTGCATGGCAAAGCGGTCTGCTCCCCCAACCCCAGCAAAGGGAGCTGCCTTCCTCCCAGACACTCCAGCTCTAGGCTTAGTCCTCCGGATGTACTTAGCAGGGACATACCACAGGCAGTTTGTCACTAGGACTTATTCCAGATTCGCTCTCACTCTCAGAAAATCTATATCTTCAAACTTAGTAGAATCATTTGTTCCAAGGTAAGCCAGATGGAAATGCCAGTTTGATACTAGTTTCTGGAAACCCATTTTCTACATTTAGTCTTTTCCACTTTAAAAGAGGAAAGTACTGATCAGGGCAATAAAGAAGAGGATATAGGAAATAAAGAGACAGGGATTGACAGGTGGTCTTGGGTGCATTTGCTCCTCTAAAAATGGAAAAAATGGTAGCTATGCTATTTCCAGTTCCAGGTCTAAAGATTCATTTCGGAAATAATTTTTGTAAATGATATGTGTGTATGAGTGAAAGTTGTACTTATACAATGGAATCTACATTTAGATGTGTTTCTAAAAATAATACACAAAGTAAATGTTAGGTATAATCAAAATTACCCTGAAAACCCTGCAGTAATTTTCATCAGTCAGTGTTACTCCATAACCTTTACTTAGTTATTTTATTTCTTTTCCAAATATAGTGAAAAATCCATCACTTGCCCAGTCAAATTGTTTTTGGCTGTTTTTTGGTAGTGGTTGGAAAATCCTTAAGATCATTCTCATCCTTTTTTTTTTCTCCCAGCAACTCACATTAGTAATTTTACTCTTGTTACTTGCTACCAATTCTGTCTGATATAAACAATACAACAAGTTGCTGAGTATATATTGCTGAATTTCAGTACATTAAACCTACAGATGTCAGCACTGTTTAGTATATGTGTGCCTGAATGTCACATGGTATACCTTTAGTATACATAATTTTTATTGGCTTCAACCATTCCCTATCAACTCCATGGAGCCACAATACACACTAATTTATAATTTTTCCGAGGCACCTATTTTAAACCCGAGGGACCTAATGAGAGCGCCCAGCCCAGCTCTGGAATACATATTTTAAACAACTTTGATTTAATTTTTTTTAAATGCCAACCCCATTCATTTGATTCTTAACATAAAGCAGTGTTAATTAGGAACATTTCTAAAATAAACCAAGATGAGTTTCATCCAGTTTCTATATATCATATAACAATTGAGCCAGAAAAGATTAGCTGTAACGTTCTCCTTATAATTTATTGGCATCATATAGCCAATTAGTTGTCCTGTCTTCCTTAGAAAATTGGTAGACAAAAAGTGAATCCTCCAAAAGAATAGCTAAATTCTAAATGTTTAATCAGTGGAGAAAGGGATGAGACTTATCATTTGCTATCTGCAACCTATGGAATACAAGGCTATGGGAGATGTTCCTGACAACAGAGGGGGATTTGTATACTTTTTCCTCTGTCCTTATTGTTTATTTTTTCTGGTTCACCTAGTAGTAAGTCAGTAAGTCATTTTTCTTTCACAGCATCTGCCATGCCATCTGTCTCTGCCACAATATCTGGCAGCCATGGCATGTTATCCAGTTCCAAAAAATCAGCCCATACCCTAGCTCTTCTTTCTTAAGAGGCTGTGCTCTTCCCAATAGAGTCACTGACAGTTCTTTGTGCTCTGTGATACTTACATTCTTAAGCCTCTTGTTTACTTAAATCCCACGGTGTATTTCAAAATCTTCTCTTGAACTCATTAGACCATAGAAAGTTCATTCCAACCAGAGTCACGCTGAGCAAGCTGACAGGGAGTGCTGTGTTTGAAGCTCTGCAACTAGGAGTTTTTTTGGTGGGGTTTGCTGCTATTCCCAAATGCCAGGATAGTTTCTCCATCTATGCTCTTCTCACTGCTCAGAGGGAGGAAGTGATCAGGAGTGAGTGGCCGTGAAAGCATGTGGTAAATCACGTACCACTTCTGAAAAAAAGTGACAACCCAGGGGCCTCCTGGTGGCACAAGGGGTTAAGTCTCGCACTATGAAGCTATAGGCAGCCACCACAGCACAAGTTTGATCCCCAGCCGGGGAGCTAACCCACAAAGCACAGCCCCTCAGCAGTATATTTCAACCAATCTGCCTGTTCTGCTCCCCAATCTGTCTCTGGTGAATCCTCTCACCACCCTGCCCTGCACCCCCGCTCCTCGCACCTCTGGCCTATACCCCAGCTCTTGTATGCATAAATAAATAAATCTTTTTTAAAAAGGGAAAACCCATTCTACTTTATATAGCTTTTTTTCTGGGAGGAAAGAAGCCCACTAATATATTGATCTGGAGAATGTGATGACTTTTAATTAAATTAAATCTTAATTTAAAAGTCACTTCAAATTGCGTTTTTGTGTTTTTTCATGTAGAGTTTTTTGCCAAAACTAATCTCACAGAATCCCTGAGTCATTAAATATTATTCCCAACATAATTGGAGTTCAAATTATTTATCTTCCCCAGCTAGCAGGTCAATACAGACATAAAACAATCCAGATGTTTTAATTTCAAATAAGAGAGACAAGATGAAATTTAGTTTTACTTAATTCCCATCATATCACATCAAACGGTCCATCCCATAATTATACTTCTTTTAAGCCATCTTTATTAGTGTTTTAATGCAAGTAGAAACTTACATTCAAGAATCAAGACATCCTACGACAACCGAGGAACTATGACAAGCAGCAAACATTGCAACATCCCAAATTATGTACATTTTCTCAATGCAGAACACTGGACTTGAATAGCTAGACTCCAAGGTAAAGTTTTCAAAACAATAGAATGTAATGGCCTAAAACTGGAAATACCATTGAACCACAATGAATCATCCCTTCTGCCCTATTTTTTATCTCCCCTGAAAAACACTTTCACCCACCCCCAAAAATGTAGTCATCACGTGGAAATTTTCTGCAAGTAGTCTTATGATAGTGCTGTCCAGTGGAACTATAATCCACATATGTATTTAAATGTTCTATTAACTATATTAAAAAAGTAAAAAGAAACAGGTGAGATAGGTTTCTCTCGTGTGCCAGTTTCATTTATCTTCCTTATTTGTTTGATTCTCTGGCTTTCTGAGCAGATCTGAGCAATCACAAATAACAACAAAGTCACACTGCAGTGTGCGCTCTTCCTCGTGCACATACTGCCTCAGATTTGCAGAGTCTTCTAGCGCTGTTGAAAAACTTTCTACAGTTAACACCCCCGCCCTCCCGCCGCCAAAACTCTGAGTGTGGATCACGGTGATGTGCAGCTATTGGGAACAGAGCCCCAGTTAACAATTCACTTTTTCCACTTGGGTTCCATAGATTGAATAGGAGCATTGGGAAAAATCACCTCTACTGGAGCAGACTGAGAAGCTAAGATTGCCAAGGCTACAACAAACATGCAATCTAGTAAACTACATTCCCAAGGACAATGTGCAAACATCTGCTGTGGTATTCTGGGCTTTTCTTGTACATCAAAGATTCCCAGCCTCCTTGCATAAAGTCCAGGTTGGAAGGGAGCATCCTGGAGAAGGATGCTGCTATTCTATGCAATTTAGCTACTTTCCCTAGTCTCTCCCCCCTTTTATTTCCTTTCTTCATATCGTCCATCAACAGTGACAGCAGAAGCTATTCAACCCCCATCACTGGTAAAATTCAAGAGGAGAAATAAGATGGGCCTGGGCCTGGAGGTCTTTTGGACCTCCACACTGACCAGATATGACTCTGGCCAAGTTCAGAAAGAGTCATTTGGGGGGTTTGTTTTTTCCTTTTTTCCGAAGTTGTTTTTAGTTAAGAGAAAAAAGACAGAGAGAAGGGAAATGGCTTCCATTCCCCCAGCTGTCAGGTGGAGACAGAGCTACTTAGTATTCTGGGGCTGTGGGTTTGTGACTCATGCGAACTTCCTTCTGCTCGAGTTGTCATCTCCCTGAAAGATAGCTGGAGTTGTGACAAGATTTACCTCTGTGTTCTGAGGGGATGTCGACTGAGTCTCAAGGGAATTCACTCTATAACGTCCTCGCTGCATCTCATCCACAGTGACGTGGGTAGGACCTGGGAACTCTCATTATCCCAGTTCCGCCCCGGGCAGGGGGACTATGGATGTGAGCAGCCGTCACTTAGCAGTATCCCCCCAGTTCCCTCGCAGGCTGAGTCAATGGGGTGACAGTCACCTATATCAGAACTGATTTGGAATTCTCAGGCAGTGGGGAAAAACAAACCCTTAAGTCTCTCTCTTACTTTCTGTACAAAATGAAGTAATGATAAGAGCATATGGTTTTGGTTAAACCCCTCCTGGATATTTAATATGTGTCACAAAAAATATCAGATCTTCAGCCAGAGGACAGGGATGCTAGTTTCAGGAATAGGAACTTGTCTGGGTTTCTTAGACTTTTTGCTCCTCCAGTTTTCCATTTGGAAAATAGGAAGAGTAAAAATACTATCTTTCCTAGCTGTTCCCAAGATCGGTATGATAGATAGCATGAGGTAATGTAAGTTGAAATGTATTATAAATTGTACTGCCCTGTATAAATGTTTTGAGGCTGTTATTGTAACATCAGTCTGCACTTTTCGGCATATATATGCATACTAAGATGTACTAATTGAAGTTTCAACCAGGCACCAAGACATAATTGCAACAAAATTCAAAAAGATACCAAATCTCCATTTGTAATATTGCAAAGGAAATGGGAAAAGCTGGTTCTATGACTTTTTACTTCCCCCATTGTTTTGAGAAATTAAAATCTCAGAGAAGTTGAAAAAATAAACACCCTTTACATTTCACCTGGATTTACCAAATGATGCTGTATTTTGCCTCTATTTTGCCCTCTCTTGCTCTCTCACATTATGACATTCCACCCACAAATAGTGCCTCCTCTATAACCACGACATGACCATCACCCAGGAACCTCACCCACGATATGCCACTATCATCTAACGTACAGGTCATATCCAAATATCCTAAAATGTCCTTTATAGGACTAATTTTTTTTTTGAAATGGAATTGGGTCCATGAGTTAATTAAACGCCACTTGGCATTTCATTGGCTCTTAATTATCTTTTCGGCTAAAACAGTTCCTCCACCTTTTTTTTTTCTCTTAATGACATTGACATTTTTTTAAAACTCCACACCAGTTATTTAGGAGAATGTCTCTCAGACCAGAGCTGTCTGATTGTTTTCTCATGATTAAATTAAGATAAAGCCTTTCTCCCAAGAAAACAACAGAGGATGTTGAGTCCTTCTCCATGTGTCCCTGAGAGGCCAGGAGGGACACTGTGTCTTGTTATCGGTCATATTGTGGTTGACACTCAGTTAAGATGTCTGTCAGCTTCCTCCTCTTTGAGTCTATAATTAATAAATAAGCTGGGTGCAATTCTTCCTGGGTCACGTGAGCAACCTGGTCCCGCGTAGCTGACTTAGCACCCACTAAGGGCCCCTGCTGTGTTATAAGGGGGGCTGTGGACAAGGGGGGTTGTGGTCCTTCCCAGGCATGAGTGGGCATCCTGTAAGACGGGCACCCCACTCTCAGTTCTCGAACTAGAGCCCTCACTTTAGGAGGAGAGAGGACATAGAGAAGGGCCCATCTGGAGACAGTGATACTATGATAACATCCTGCCGGGGGGAGAGGGCGATCCCTTCACTTCACCCCTGGTAGGGCCTAGGGAAGTGCAAGGCTGCTCAGAGGTTTTATTTTTATTTTATTAATTTTTTTGCTTACATTGTTGTAATCCCCATAGTTCTTCCGCCACCATATCACCTGTGAAACATATTATATTCCCTTGTGTTCTTCCCTCCCTTGTTTTGAACCCCCTCACTCCCCTCCCTTGTCTATGGTCAGCTTGCTAGTTTTTACTTTTTCTAGACCTTTTTTTTTTAGTTTCTTTATATTCCACGTATTAGTGAAACCATCCAGTATTTATCTTTTTCCTTCTGGCTTATTTCAGCTAGCATAATCCCTTCCAGTCTCATCCATGTTGCTGCAAATAGCATGAGTTTGTCTTTTTTGATCACTGAGTAATATTCAATTATGCAAACATACCACAACTTTTTGATCCATTCGTCTGCTTTGAGGCATTTGGGTTGTTTCCATATCTTGGCAATCGTAAATAGTGCTACAATAAACATAGGAATTCAGGTTTCCTTTCAAATTAGTGTTTTTGTGTCCTTTGGGTAGATTCCTAGGAGTGGAATCACTGGATCATACAGTAGGTCCATTTTTAGTATTCTGAGGAACCTCCACACAGCTTTCCATACTGTCGGGACTAGGTTACATTCCCACCAGCAGTGGAAGAGGGACCCTCTATCCCCACATCCTCTCCAGCAGTGCTCAGAGTGTTCAAAACACATCCCCCGTAGTGGTAGGGTGGAGTGTGGTGGCTCAGGAGCTGACCCCTTTCTGGCACATCCAGAGGTGCTGAAGGAGCTAGCCCTCAACTTCAGTGGCACAACCAGGAGACAGCTTCCCTCCTAGCGGTGACAGGGTGGCTATCTGCGAAGGCGTCCTGTGTGGAGTCACACGGGAAGGGTGGAGGCCAATGTTGAATGCCAGCACCAGTAGGAGAAGCAGAGAGCAGAATAGAGAAACCAACACAGCCCACCTCCCGCAGGTCTCAGCTGGAAAAGAGAAGAGAATATGAGTTTTGACTGAGACGTGCAGAGGTTGTGTTTATGACTTAAAATGATGTCAAGTCTATTACCAAAGAGTGGGCAGAAAAGCCACAGGACCAGCTTGAGTTTTCAGTAGGCCAAGGGACAAGGAAGGTTAAAAAATAAAGCTGTGTTAGGCCTACATAAATTTAAATTCCTAATTTTAAGTCAATCTGACAAATTGCATATGAAATAGAATTAACTTCCATTAGTTTCAGAAAACAAACATATTTACTTTTTATGAAAATTCCATTTAGTCTCATATAATTGGACATTTAGGAAAACCTTATGTGCTTGAGATCCAAGTCTCCACAGCCACAAAATAAGACACCGGCCACCTGAATGAAATGTATCCATAATTCACAAATGTCCTTCATATCCACCTCAATCTCCCTATAAACACTCCCCAGGAATCTGAAGTCTTCTGAGAGTGTCCTTCTACTTTAAGGAGTAATGGCTTTTAATGTTCAAATATTGGGAAAGATCAAAAACCACAAAACCTCAACTTCTGCAACTTGGAATTTTCCCATTCTTTATAAATGTGTCTCAATGTTGAGTTTTGGTATTTGTCTTAAATTTTGAAAGGTGACTTATGTTGTGATTAGCTTCAATGAAACCAATCATATCAAATTAATGATAATTAAATAAGATACTTTTAGACTTAACATTTTAAAACCCTAGTCAGTCAATGTAGAATTATATAAGAAAATTAGGTATTTTGGGGAGCCAGTAGCTGGAAGGGAAAAGTACAGAGAAACAGTAGGCAGGGAAAGAAAATCTAGTCTTATCAATATTCTTTCACTTGGAGAAAAAAGAAAGCATTGTATCATTGGCATGAAAACTGGAAGTATATTTGGTAATGGAACAAACCCAATTGTCACCTAGAAATGAATGCTTTTATCTAATGAGACAAGAAAAAAAAACTGACATAAGAATTCACAGAAACTGTTATGGAAAGTAGAAAGGGAAGATAAAGGATACCAAAAAGAAAAATTGAGGAATAAAAAAAAGATAAAATTTTGTTTCTCCCACCCACCCATCTCCCCAACTCCCTTCCCAAGCGCAGATCTTATAAGCTGATTTCTCAAAAGTCCTAAAGAATGTCTGTTTATCAGCCCCATATCACTCAAGATGGCCAGAGAAGAACATGGTTTATAAAAATGCTCAAATCTTAAAACTACTTACTCATTATTCATATTCAAGTGCAATGTATTGAGTGCCTGCTACATTCTAGATGGTACTTTCCATGCATGGGATATACAGCAGAAGGACAGATAGACAAAGATACCTGTCCTTACTGCACACACTCATTCTAGTAAGATGAACAGGAAATAAGCAATAAAATAATAAGTTCTATAGAATATTAGAGTATATACATAGGTATCACCACCCCCACCCCCAAAAAACAGAAGAGGGTAATGAGGATAGGAAAGCTTTGAATGCTGGGAGTGGTCACTGAGAAAGTAAGATTTGAACGATGACCAGAAGGAGTAAAATGAGGAACTAAGAGGAAGATTGGCCAGTTGTAGAAATGATGTCCAGACCTGCAATGGGAGCACACATGGTATCTGAGGAACATAAGGGACACCCACTTGATTGCAGAGTACAGAAGGACAGTACAGACAGCGATGAGTCTATAGAGATTTCAGGTGCCAAATATTTGGGGATCTTCTGAATTTTGGACAAAGAAGTGATGTGATTTTACTGACACTTCTAAAGGAACCCTCTAGCATGAAGTAAACTGTAAAGAGACAAATACAAGAGCAGTGAGACATAGTAAGGAATAATTGTAGCAGTCAAGGTCAGAGATGATGATGGCTTGTATGACAGCGCTAGCTGTGGAAGTGTGAGAACACCAGTGGTGTGAAGTTATCAGTATTAATTATGATCTCATGGCAGTATTAATTCTGATCTCAGTCCTTTGGGTTTAGAAATACACAATCAATACTAGTTCTGCTACCCCAGATTCTACCATTAGATGCCAACCTACCTCATTGCAATCAAGAAACCTGCTACTCTCCTGACCCCGATATGCTTAGCCAGGGTCCTTCCCTGGATAGTCTCTCAAGCAGGCTCCAGGATGGGATGAAATTATTTCACTTTCTGTTTATTTTGTATTTATCATTTTTAAAGTTGTTATTTATTGCGTATATCTTTTCCACTTTTGAACTTCCCAATTATATTATTTCAGACATAAAAGTAGCAAAAATGGTTCCAAAAAATTCCTATATACCTCTTACCCAGATTCCCCAGAGTGTTAACAAAAATGGCAAAAGTTTATCTTTTTGATAGCTGAGTAGTATTCCATTGTGTATATATACATTTTCCTAATCCATTCATCTGTATGTGGGCACTTTGGTTGCTTCTGTATCTTGGCTATTGTACATAGTGCTACAATTAATATAGGAGTGATTATTTCTCTTTGAATTTGCATTTTGTATTCTTTGGATAGATATTTAGGAGTGGAATTGCTGGGTCTTATGGCAAGTCCATTTTTAATCTTTAATGGTATTCTCCACAGGGGCCGAGGCAGTCTGCATTCCCACCAATAGTATAAGAGGGTTTCTTTTTCTCCACACCCTCACCAACACTTGCTGTTTCTGGTCTTTTTTTTTTTAAAGATTTATTTATTTATACATACAAGCTGGGGTACAGGCCAGAGGCGTGGGGTGGCGAGAGAGTTCACCAGAGACAGAGTGGGGAGCAGAACAGGCAGATCAGAAATACACTGCAGAGGGGAGCAGCGGGCGAGGCAGGAGAGGTCTGCCGCACCATGTGGGATTCTCCCCGGCCGGGCGTCGAACTCTCATCATGGGCTGCCGACAACTCCACAGCGCAGCACTCAACCGCTGCGCCACCAGGGAGGCCCCTGTTTCTGGTCTTTTTAATGCAAGGCATTCTCACTGGTGTGAGGTTTTGATTTGCATTTCCCTGATGATAAGTGATGCTCAACATTTTTTCATGTGTCTGCTGGCATCTGTATGTTTTCTTTGGAGACCTATTTTATATTATTGTTGTAAGGATTGAGTGAGTTACTGCATGGAACTTTATAAGTGCTAATTAGTATTAGCTATAACTAATAGTCCAGAAGACAGTAGACCTTTATATTTATGTGAGGGTGCCTCATAAAATGTGGTCAGAAGACATACACTTCAGGCTATAAAGGGTTAGGTCTATCTAGTGATCTTTATCTAATTAAAGACCGAAATCAAAAAGAATAGTTGGTGACACGTTTTGACTAACCCCTACTTGCTGCTTTTTGCCTCACAACTAGGTGTGTGAGTCCCCTGGAAGTGTGAAGGGGTATGTGGGAAAAGGGCTATGGGAAGAGAGTGGTGTTAGATAAGCCACAGAGTAAACAAGACGTTTTCCTTCCATGTTGGTTTTACTCAGATTTATTTTTTTAATTATTATTTTAAAGCAAATGCTTTATTATGGTATAGAATAGAAATTTGCATAAATTTTATGCTAAAGCCAAAGCTATCTAATAATGCTATGAAATGTAAGTATAATGCTTTAATGGGCCATGTGATAGAAGCACTGTCTGACCATGAAAAACCATGCTAATAATCTTTGGAAAAGATTTAATGGCGAAAATAAGAAAAAGATATCCATCTTTGGGTAGGGAGGAGTGGTTAAGTTCCAAAGAAAGAACTTAAGGCCTCCAGATACAAGCAGACGGTGTGAAACAGTGAAACAGGTACAAGGAAAAGAATGAGGGGCACCCCAGGGCAGACCTGGGGCACAGATGCCTCCTCAGCAATGGCTCTTGTAGTGAATAATCCCAGCCACAACTAAGCCAACTTTACATTTGAACATATGGAGCAGAAGTTGCCTCATTTTTAAACTTTAGCAGTTACCATTCCCTCTTTACCAGGTAGTTCACTATCAAAAAGCTGAAAAAATCATTCCACTTTACTACTTTTGCTTACTTTAAGGCAGATCAAAAACTGCCTTTGGGTTCGTTACCAGATACCTAACAAAAGTAGAAAAGCACGCAGAGCCAAAATGGATTTGGGACTGCCAGGGAACCGATCAGCTAGAGGAGAGAAGGTTTTAATATCTTTCAGGTTAAGGCCTCCCTGGTGGCACAGCAGTTAAGCGCTGCGCCGTGGAGCTGTCGGCAGCAGCAATGCGAGTTCGACGCCCGGCCTGGGAGATCCCACATGGCACGGCAGACCTCTCCTGCCTCGCCCACTGCTCCCCTCAGCAGTATATTTCTGTCGATCTGCCTGTTCTGCTCCCCACTCTGTCTTTGGTGAACTCTCTCGCCGCCCCACGCCTCTGGCCTGTACCCCAGCTTATATGCTTAAATAAATAAATCTTAAAAAAAAAAAAAAAAATATATATATATATATATATATATCTTTCAGGTTAAGATAGCATTTCCTCCCAGTGCCTCCTTTGGGAGGACAGAAAGTGAGGTGAGCTCCACACTTTTAAAGAAGAAATAAAGATTGCTTCCTGTTAGAGCATGAAACTGGATTTGCCAGTAAAAAATCTCATTAGGAGAAATATTTCTTTACTCTTATCAGTCTTCTGCCAAGTTGCCTGCTTTATTCTTTCATCCACAAGATGGATTCCTTTTAAAATAAAGTTAAAAGCCTGTACCAAAAAGCTCATCCACAGACTGTTGTATAAATAAGAAGCTCCAGACAGAAAAATAGAATAAACACCTACGAGTTTCCGCATCACTCTTTCTGTGGGGGACGCCATTCCCACAACAGAGGAGATCAGACATGGCATGCTGGGGGCAGATTTCTCCAGCAGAGGCCCCCAAGATTAATAAAAGTAAAACTCTTCCACTGACCGTAGATACAGAAATATTAGACACCAGGTAGGCTGGGAAGGATTTGGTTAAATTTATTTTTCAAGATCTCAATGAACTTTTGGAAAACAATTCCTCAGCAAGAGTTTTAAAAATAGTGCTCCCTTTTGACACACTGAAAGAGTTACTTCTTGGCTAACACAAATGTTGTTAACCTTCTATGTGCCTCAAACAACATAACCAAAAGAGTGGGCATGAGATATATAAGTTTGGGTGAAGATGGGCCTCCCCAGTGGCACAGCGGTTAAGCGCTGCACTGTGGAGCTGTCGGCAGCAGTGACGCAAGTTTGATGCCCGGCCGGGGAGATTCCCACATAGCACAGCAGACCTCTCCTGCCACGCCTGCTGTTCCCCTCAGCAGTGTATTCCCATCGATCTGCCTGTTTTGCTCCCCGCTCTATCTCCGGTGAACCCTCTCGCCACCCCATGCCTCTGGCCTGTACCCCAGCTTGTATGCATAAATAAATAAATCTTTATTTACAAAAAGTAAGTATGGGTGAAGAGAAAGGAAAAAAAAGATATTTTGCTTCCTTTTGTTTAGCTTGTAGTTTGGTGAGTGTGGCTAGTCTTACAGGAAAGTGCAAACCCGATTTATGAAGTTTTTAACCTCTCTGAGCCTCATTTATTCCAAATGTAAAATAGAAAGATAGCAATAATACCAGCATATATAAGGCTGTAGTAAAACTGAAATGTAATGTTGATGAAATACCCACCATGGAACCCAGCACATAGTAGGTACTCAATGGAGGTAGGCCTCCCTGTCCCTCTGGTGTTGGTGTGCCCAACAAGACCTAGTCAGAGCACAGTGGGGTGGCTGGTTGCCTGCCCGACAGGTGTCCTCATCTCTTGGGCACCCAGATTTTCATGTGGGTGAAGACATTTCCTTTAGGCTGCCACCTGACATGGAGGAAGACAGCTTCCTCTCCCCTGCCCGTCCTCAGAGCCAGGTGAGGTCTGGCTGTGTTAAGTCAACATTTTTTTTAAAGATTTATTTATTTATGCATACAAGCTGGGGTGTAGGCCAGAGGTGCGGGGTGGTGAGAGGATTCACCAGAGACAGAGTGGGGAGCAGAACAGGCGGCTCTACTGAAGTACACTGTGCTGAGGGGAGCAGCGGGCGAGGCAGGAGAGGTCTGCTGCGCCATGTGGGAATCTCCCTGGCGGAGTATCCAACTTGTGCTGCAGTGGCTCTGCATAGCTTCTTAGCGCTGCGCTTAAGCTGTTGCACCACCAGGGAGGCCCAAGTCGAGTCATAGTTCACGGGACCATGTGACAGAGGCAGTCCTATCAGGACCCTTGCTGGGACACTGAGCAGAGCGACCTTGCTGAGTGTGAATGAGGCTGCACATGGCCAGTTGTTCTGACAGATGCTACTGACCTGGACGCCAAGGGACCACTCTGGGGACAGGAGAGCAGGGAGTCAGGAAAAAGTTGGGCCTCAATAACTTGTTGGAACAACCACTAATGAAGCATGTACGGACACTGAACCTCCCGGGACAGGAGTCAGTAAATCTCTTTTACAATTTAAGGACTTTCAAGTGAGTTTTCAATAACTTACTCCAACAAAAAAATAACAACCAAAAACCTAACAGATACACCAAGAAGTCAGAAACATACTCATTTTAGTGTTTAAGAAAAACTGCAACCCAAAGTTCAAGAGGATCACAAAATAAAAAACTAGTATTTCTCAAGCTGTCTTTAGATATTTTGTATATTATAACTAAGTGAGATACCTCTAACATTTATGCCACTTAGAACTATCTCAGTTATGTCATATCATATCTTTCTGTGTGTTGTTGATTGCATTCTATTGTCCTCTACCAGAATTAGCTTCTACCATAATTGTTTGTGATATATAAGAAGAGTTTCATTTAGCTAGTCTAAAATTAGAATAAATTGGTTCTGTCAAATAAACCTACATAGCAGGTTAATTTCCTATTTCATTCTGCAGATGTTTGTTGATCATTCATCCTGGCCCATTTCCTTGGGGAAAAAATCAAGCTATTCAAAATCGGGTTCTTGGGAATGCCACTGATGGAAGTGACAAGCCACTGGTAGTCCCTGCCTTAAGCATTTCTAGGCCAAAATTATCTTAGCCATTGCTAGGATTCACATGTTGAACCCTAATTTCTAATATGATGGTATTAGAAGATGCAGCCTTTGCTGGATGATTGGGTCATGAATGGATACTCATGGAAAAGATTAATGTTCTTATAAAAGGTATTCCAGAGTGTCCCTTGTGGCAGCGAGGACTTGCTCAGAACAGAGAGTTCTTATCTGACACTGAGTCTGCCAGCACCTTGATCTTGGACTTCTCAGCTTCCAGAACTGGGAGAAAACAATGTGTGTTGTTTAGTCCACCTAGCACATATTTTTGTTATGACACTCAGAAAAGACTAAGACAGTCATGTTCTGTGATCAAATTTGTGGGGCTTAATTGACAAGCATTAAGACTTTAAAAATTTTAGTAAAAAGAGAATCCTTTTCCAAATTTTCATTTATTCATTTATCACAGAGAGATAACCCACATTAGAAGACCCATGTTCTAACGTTAGAAATTCCTTCTGTGAAGGTTGACCTTTAGCAATGCCAAATGAAGCCTCAGGATGCTAACTTAGAGGGCCAGTTTCCTCTGACCTACAGATGACATGACTTTTAGTTTCAGAGATAACAGGTAAGTCAGGCATCCAGGAGACTTACACCATCCAGGAAATTCGGGTCATTTAAATATTTAATTGTTACTCTTATTCCAGAGAAAACTTAAGACAATGGGTTTACTTACTCTCTTTTTGAATGGTTTAAATAAATTGAAATTCATTCCACTGTTCACAAATTCTGTAGAATTTGACATAAACAAGAATAGCCTATACTCTATACTCATTGTGGTTGCTACTCCCTTTCATCAAAGCTGAAATCACCTCTTTGATGACTACCATTTAGTATTTTTTAAAAGATTTTATTTATTTATTTATGCAAACAAGAACTGGGGTATAGGCCAGAGGAGCAGGGGTGAGAGGATTCACTAGAGACAGAGTGGGGCACAGAACAGGTGGATCTACTGAAATGCACTGCTGAGGGGAGCAGTGGGCGAGGCAGGCGAGGTCTGCTACGCCATGTGGGTTAGCTTCCTTTACAGGGATCAACCTCAGGCTAGAGCAGTGATAGTGCTGAGACTTAACCCCTAGGCCACCAGGGAGGCCCTTTTAGTATTAATTGAAACTCAGTTTGGAATCACTAGGCTTTCGTAGGAAATAAAGGGGACTACACATAGATCATGTTGAAGGGAGAGATGCAATTTTATGATCCATATTCCACAGCCTTATTTTTCAGAGAGTGTCAGCAGGCAGTAGGGATCTGGGTGACAAGTGGAAGAGACTGGAGGTTGTGAGAAGAGGATTACAGAGAAATAATGAGGATATAGCAGGAGGAAAATCAGAAAGCCATGTCATAGCCATAGGCATGTCGCTTGGCCATTTTTACACGATGTAGAACGAGCACTTACACTCTTGCTAGGATTAAAGTGCACACATCTGGTGGAGAGAGAAATAATTTTAAAAGATACAACATCAAGGCTTCTCACCTCCATAAGTGAGCCGATCAAGGAAGGAGCAGAGTGCCCGGACAGCCTGTATCTGTTCCGAGAAGGCGCTGAAACTTCAGGCTCTTAAATTCACGGTGCAGTTCTTACTTCCAATTCTGCAAAAGGAATTTTTAGGTTTGGGATTTGTATTCAGTTTGAGATAAAATATTGGGGAGAGAGCATGCATGGGAACGATAAGAAAATGCCACAGACCTCAACACAAGTCAAATAAATGGTCTCTCCTCCTCAGCCTTTGCTTGGGAGAGGGGGGCTGTTTCTTCCAAAGTGGGCTGAAGATAGCCAAGCTATTTTTTTTTTTAAACCAATCCTACATAGTGGGCTAGTACCTCACTTTGGAACCTATGGCTATTTACCAGCCACTGTTTTGTCAAGGCCTTTAACTGTAGCTAAAAAGTGAGACCAAAATGTCTCATTTCAACAACCTATTTTCCATTTTAGAATAAGGTTTGGAAATCTCATCCTCACAAAGGCTCAGTATAAACTGTCTGGTTCAGAACAGAGGTTGACCAACTCACAAATTGATCTATATACATGATCTCATGTCAAGCTTTGAAAGAAAACTCACAGGATCAATAACTTCCTCACATTACACTTGAATTGGAAAACTGAGAGAAGCAAAATGTACTTTTTTATGTTTAAAGAGAGTCAGCTGTGTGTTGACGCTAACAGGGAATGAGAGCGAGCTACCTGGGGCCCATGGGGAAAAGAATAATGATGATTTCAGCCTGGAAAGACGTGTAGGGGAAGACTTAACAAAGTTTGCCTATAATTTAAATAGTGTTTCTCAGACTTTGAGATTTGAGAGCTAATAAATCTAGCACAAGCTCATTGAAGAAGGCTGGGGCCTTGACCTTTGTGTTTTTATCAAATTTCCCAGGTGATTCTGATTCATACCAAAGTATGTGTGTGTGTATGCGTGCATATGTACTAAAGCAAATAACTAAGTTAAAGGTGAAATGACAGCGTGCAGCAATTAGCTTAGGTGAAAGAGCAGAAAAGGAGATGTGGGAGGAAGCTGATATCCACTGAAATAACTAACAATGTTATAAGCAATGGTTCTCAAACTTTAATCTACACCAAAATTGCTCAAGGGGGCTGGTTAAAAGACAGAACCAAGAAGCATCCCCTGCTCCCAAACTTGTAATTCTACAAGTCTGGGGCAAGGTCCTAGGATTTGCATTTCTAACAAGTTCCCAGGTGCTACTGTGGCTGGTCCAGTGGCCATTTTCTGGAATTACTGGTGTAGACAGCACAGTGGTTTTCGACACTGACACACATTAGAATCATCTAAAACAGAGTTTTTACAGTTTTGATACTGGGATACACCCCCAGGGATTTTGATCTAATGGAACTTGGGTGCAGCCCAGAGAATGTCTTTTTCAAAGTTCTTTGGGTGTTTTAATGTTCAGTCAGGGCTAAGAACTACAATTGATTTCCTGGAAAAGCAAGAGTGGGGGGAGGGGGTCACATTCAGCCGTAGGTTGTCAGATCTAATCACCTTTGCCTGCATGTCCTTTCCCAGTACAAATAAATACAGTGCACTAACCCATCTTCCCAGTTCCTTTTCCCACTAAGAACCAAAGTTCAGACTAGCATGTTTGCACAAAGCAGTTCCAGGAGACACAACAGCTCTCAGACTCACTTGATCTTTTCTTTCAGCAATGATGCCCTCTAGTGTCCCTAAATAGAATTGTGTAAAATCCACCTCAGCCATCAGTACAGCTGTTTACTTTTAAATAGCTAAACAACTGAGGGGTATTTCTTCTGATATTAGAAAAAAGATGAACTCATTTAGCATGCATTGTATTACATTTTATTTTGCAACAACATGAATGCCAGATTCAGTCTCCTGTTTCACTGTGATTTCACCCCGCCTTCACAAACACAAGAGTGGGAGTCTGTATGCAGAGGCCAAACAAATCAGTGAGAAATTACCAGCAACTCAAACACATGGGCAATGGAGTGCTCAGAACTCTTGGTTCTCACCTTGTCCTAACTTCTCACTCTCACCCGTTCTCTGAGTCACAGTTCATTGAGAACAGCATTCATCAAGTAGGACCCCCATGTCTTCCTGTGGTAAGCTCTACCCGCCCTCCTGATTCCTGCCATCTTGATGAAGTCCTCCCCCGCCCTCAGGTGCTCTGACCACTTCCATCTCATTCAAGTCTCCCTGCTCCCTTCTTCCCCAAACCCTGGCCCACATCAACACAGCTCCCTTCTTCTGTGGGGTTCCCAGCAGGGTCCGCGGGCTTACTCTTACACCTCCCTTCCTTACATAAAATTCTCTTTTGACCCTAAATACCCTTCAGCTACTGCCTGAGTTCTCTGCTAGAAACACTTCAAAACTGAAAGAGTCATCCAATCAGGTCAGCTTGTCTCTGAAACCCTCCGTCCTTCACCCGTCCTCCCATCTTCCCTAGTCTAGCCTTGGTCTCTTCACACCAATGACACTGAAGCTGCCCAGCTCGTGGTCTGCAATGACCTCCTGTCATGTGTTCAAAACCAGTGGACACTGTTTTGTCCCCTTCCAACCTAAGTGCTCATGGCATTTGCTGGAGCGCTCTCTGCTTTTGATTCTGAAATATCCCTCCTTCAGCTTCCTTCCTGCCCATCTCTCTGCAGACCAACCCCTGAACTATCCTCTGATCCCTGGGCTGGCTCTAAGAAGCTCTTTTCTCTGCAGACTTCCCTTAGAATTTTATCCATTCTGTGAATTTAAGTGCAATTAATGGTCTGGTAATAAATTTATCACCTCCAGTACACTTTGCTCATTATCACATACCCAATAATCTCTACTCAGTATCTCCCTGTTTAGTATCTCACAAGTGTCTGCAATTTTTGCATGTCCAAAAGGAATCCTTGATTCCCACCCCCCAGCCTGTTCCTCCTCCAATCCCTCAAATTGCCAGATACCTGGGAGATAGTCTCAATTCTTCCCTTTCACTTCCTTGACCGATTACAAGTCTTGTGGAATCTACCTCCAAAATATATTTTTAATCCATCTATGTTTCTCTGTTTTTATTACCACCACCCTATTCCAAGTTACCCTCACTCCTTCCTCAAATACTTCAATATCTTTCTAAAGACCTCCCTGCTTCTCCAGCCTTCTCTGTCACATCGGATTTGCCATCGCACAGAGTATTCCCAAATTTAAACATCCTGTCATTTCTTACCTAAGAAAGGTTAATGACTTCCCACTAAACTTTGAATAATATACAAATAACAAGCAAACTGCCTCCTGTGCCGTCATCCTTGTTGTCTAGACTCTGACTTGACGAGACATGACTGACTCCTTTTTATTTTTTATGCCTAAACATTACCCTTGACCTAACTAAATAGGTTTTCCCTCTCATTCCCCTCTTTATTTTATAACACTTTGTATTTTGTTTATTTACATCTCCATCTTCACACTCAGTTCTAAACTCCCCGAGTCCTGGAGCTTCGTGCCTGTTTACTCACAGGTGAGCCCTGTTTTGGCACAATGAGACTTCCTGGACATGTGTGTTGAGTAAGTGAATGAGGTGCAAGAATTAGGTGCACCTCTTCTGCGCTTCAGCTGTCCTGTCCTAGTCTCAGAAACTTCCACGTGGTTGAGCCTCTGGTCAGTGTTCCGCGCTCATCATATTTGCGGAACAGAGAGGGGAGTTTCTTGGGTGCAGTTTGTTCCCTTTAATGTCCTCAGTGTTTGACTCACCACAATATTCTGGCACCCAGAGCAGTAGACACAATAAATACTGTTGACTGAATGAAATCCTCAGCTCTGAGTGAACCAGAATATAAAAGGAAAGGGAGTTAACACAGCCATGGAGATATCCAAGGAGAAGAGAATACTCCCAGGGCCGATATTTAAATTATGGATTCAGCTTCCAGAAATGTTTACATTGGTACTGATTCCCATTTGTATATAAGAAAAGAAAAGCATTTCATATAACTTCTTGTATCTAATTTTGTAAAGTGAGAATGAACTTCAGCATTTAAGTTGCTGAATAATATCAGACATTTGGGAGTATTTCTCCAAGCAAAAAGAAACTAAGCGCAAGTTAAAGACATACATAAGTCAAACAGGCAGGGAAGCTAAGTCCCTAACCCTGGCATTCTCATTCCAAATCCTGTCCCTGTCAATCTAGATTGTGTTAGCTCATGAGAAATAAAAATAAGACTACACCTACCTGAACTCACCTTAAGACAGGCTTTGATCTTTGGGAGGACATGTACCTATAGAAATTAATAGGAAATAGACCTTAGAACCCAAGGTCTGTATCCCCTTGAAAATATCAAATGACCCTGAGTCTTTGGTTGACCTGCTTTGGGGAAGAAATCCAGCTGTATATCCCTGTTACTCAAGCCCTCCGTGCTCCCCATTCCACATGCCATCTGGATGGGGACAGGATTGGCCACTCCACCCTCTGGGGAAAGGATTTATTCTCCCATTTAGGAAATGTGATGTCAAGTTGAAAAAGGCTGATGAGCCAACGGGATGGAGCCATGCGCAGGCCCTCATGAAATCCGTCTCATGGGTGTCTAGGAATAAAGTTTCATTTAATCCGGTCAAGGACAGAGTGTACCACTGTGGACATAAGCCGCTGTGGCTTCAGCTGTTTGTCCTGCGTTTAATAAGTTTATCTTCCTGTTCTGCATTTACTAAGTTATTGTTGAGTCATCTCTGCTTAGCAGCCACCGTGTGTACAGCCCAGTTCTGCAAATCCAGACACAAAGACAGGCAGGCCCTCTAGCCTGCTGACAATATGTTCTACAAAGTCAAAACAAGAACTTTCTCTTACTTCTCACTTTATTGGGCAAATTAACCAGGTTCTGAAGGAGAGTAATCATATGTTCTTTTGTCAGACCAGGAAGCATAAAGCAATAAAAATAAAGGAACAATTTATAGTCATTATGTTTTTAATATCATTTAGCCTTATTGCTGCAACCTGAAAATGGAAAGTCAATTGACCCAAAGAGTACTAACAGCCCCTGAAAAGTCTATATTTAATGTTAGAAACTATTCTGTTGTCATCAATGTCAAAGTAGCTATATTGATTGAACAAAAATTGTATTTGTAAGCTTTGGACAGAAACTTGTAAGCTTTGGTCAGAAAAAAAAAAAAGACCACCTAACACGGGAAGTAGAGAAACCCACGAAACCTCTCTTTGCCTTCCACAGAGATTGTGCGAGCCATGACGCACGTCATCAACCAGGGCATGGCCATGTACTGGGGAACCTCGCGGTGGAGCGCCATGGAAATCATGGTAACCTACTTTTGTTTTGAAGTGGCCATGAACTACTTTATTGTGGCTTTTCAGGTGTTATGTGTAAATTGCAAGATGTTCTGCAAGCGTCCCTTGCAATCTATGGCACTGAAATTCTCTGCTCAATTCCATCATCATGCAGATGGATATGGGGGCTGGACCACCTCTTTAATAGGAATCGTGTTTGGGCATGTTCTTTGGTGGCATGAGGGTAAAAGTAAATTTTCTAGCTAATGAGATAGAAGAAAAGAATATTCTAGTTTTCTTTTAAATAACTTTCTATAACACACTAATTACAAATTATTTTTACATATTAGTCTTAGTTTGATTTCTTTAGAAACCTAAAATAGTCAAACTACATTTTCTTTTATAAAAATCCCAGTGCACACCTCGACTAATTTGCCCTGACTTTACTCAGTCCAAACATGCTCAAAGAATAAATGGATTTCCTGCTCTTACTGAAATTGATGGTCATAACTTGGTTCATTGTTTGGTATACTTCATGTTCATAGTTTGCATTGATTACACCAAAATGAAAATTTCTCATGCATACGAATCACAGAGAAACTTTATTTCTCATCAGTGTAAATTCAGTTGCAATTTGATTTCTCCTTAGGAAGCCTATTCTGTAGCAAGACAGTTCAATATGATCCCGCCGGTCTGTGAGCAAGCTGAGTACCATCTTTTCCAGAGAGAAAAAGTGGAGGTTCAACTACCTGAGCTCTACCATAAAATAGGTAATCTTCCAAAGTGACTGATTATTGCTAACAATAGGAGGATCAGTGTTCTGGAAAAAAAAGAATCACTGAAGTCCTTGCCTCAATGTGCCCAATTAACACAGGATTCTAAGAACGCTGCACCCAGAGACTGAAGACAAGCCAAAGTGCCTGCAGGTGGTCTACAGGCTATCATAGATGAACGTCAAGCAGAGTTGTAAATTGTGATTGAACTCAGTACGAGTTTAAAAATTGCACGGAGAATGAAGGAAAGACCCAATGAATAAACTCAGTTTTCATAGGGTGCTTGCTCTAGCTAAAGCATGCATCTTTGAATTGTAACTGCCTGTCCAAAAAATCATAGATGTACACATCTGTATATCCTGTGCCTGGAACTGAGTCTGACATGGGGCATTCAGGAACCCACTGATGAGCCAGGCACTCCATTTTTGCATAGGGAGACATAACACTTTCAAAGACGGGGAAAAAATTATACACACACACACTACGTATACCCAAGAATTTTGGATATCAGAAAAATAATAAGCCATATAATAAGCCATACTTTCAGGCTTATTCATCAAAACAGTTTTCAGAGATAACTGTTCACATGATAAGAAAATGCTGGGTAAGAAAAAAATATTAAAAATTCAACAAAAATGGCAGGTGTTGCTATTGCTATTGCTTTTTGTGTATTTGCTCTGCAGGAGCATTGTGTCCCTGCTGTGTTCCAAGCACTAGTTAGGCTGAGTGGACAAGCAAAGTGCTCAATTTCTGGAAGAGTACAGTGTTTGTCCCTGAGTGTAAAAAGAAACCTGTGAATTTGGGACCTCAGAAAATTACGGATAAGCCTCATTTTCAGGCTTGTTTATCTGGCCCCCTCGCTGTAACCAACTTTGCATGTTTAATTGGCTTATAAAAATGAAGCACAATTGTAAATGCCTACATTTTACCAGAAGGTTGTGTGCTGGGATTAACTCATTTATCTGGGCAGCTTCTCCCACAACTAAGAAGGACCACGAACTTTTGATCCCCGTTTGCACAAACAACTTTTGAAGGGTTTTTCTTCTGTAGGGGTTGGAGCAATGACATGGTCTCCCCTTGCCTGTGGAATCATCTCAGGAAAATATGGAAACGGTGTGCCTGAAAGTTCCAGAGCTTCGCTGAAGGTATTTTTCTCCACCTTTCTGGAAGCATCTGGGGGTGGGAGAGAGGCATGGGAACAGGGAGGGAGAAGAGGAACCAGGACACCCTCAGGTGTAGTCTCCTGGCTTAGCAGAGTGTGACCTCACCCTGGCCTGGCTTCCCCCAACCCTGAGGTCTGCTTCTGCCACACAAAGTCTGCAGCTTCCTAATCTGCTGCTAGGAAAACCTTCCCAGGTGCAGACTGGAGGCCCACCTGACCACCTGGGAGAACTCACCAGGCTCTTAATTCTTAAGTTAAATAAGGCGGTTCACTCCTCCACTGAAACTGATGGAATGTAAAGTCTGTTTTCTGTATACGACAATCTAATTTTCTTACAAAACAAAATTTAAGCCATGGAGGTTTAATCCACATGAGACAGATCAACTATAGCTGAGAACGTTTTTTTTAGGTTGGTTAATGTTTTCTACTATGTGGGGTGGGAAGTGGGGGTAAAGCGGGAGGATTAGGGAAACAGATTCAGAGCCAAGACTTAAGCTTGCATTTGCAGAGATCGATGCGGGCTCCGAGTCAGGCAGCTTAAATTCTCTGAAGCATAAAGATAACCAAGATCATTGCCATTAAATCACCTCCATTCAGAACATCTTGATTAATTTATTGGAGAGTAAATCAAACTCTTCCCCTTATTAATAATATGGCTGTTTATTAAAAACTTTAGAGAATATGTAATAACATTAGAATCATATATTACCCTATTTTGTCAAAGGAGAGAGAAAACAGGCATTTAAAAAATTAAAAGGCAAACCAAAGTTTCCCAAGAGGACGTCTCTTGCCTCCATCAGCACAAAATTTGTGGAAAGGCTGATATATTTTGGTCTGGTCCATCCTTTAATCTTATAGGACAAAACCCAACCCCACTAAAACACATCCAATGAAATCCCCTTGGGATCTAAGTTGAACCCACTTTTCTGATATTGTCTCTCCCATATCATGCTACTTCATTTTCTATTGAAAATGCACTGTGCCCTCACTGCCTCCCAGGATGCCCTTCTTTTCATTCTCCCAGGAAAGCCCTCTCACCTCTAAAGACAAAGACAAAGCTTGCTTGTCTTCACCTGTGCAGAACCTGTCCTAACTTTGTAAGACTGAGTTATCTGCACTGTCCCCTATTAGGTCATCAATATGTCTTACAGAATTTTAGAATTCTCTAATTGCAAACTAATTTAATCAAAGAAGGGAAACACCTAGACAACACCCTTTGGAAAAGATGGAGCAGAGATGACCAAGCGTGACTCCACCCCTAGACTTGCAAGTTAGTGGGACTCCCCTCTCTCCTGCATGGGGGTGTCATTTTCTTCTACTGCAAGTGGCTCTTCCTGATGTGAGGAATGGGAGATGGTTACTTCAGGCTTCCATTGCTTAAGCTTATAACCAGAGGAAAGAGATCTCTTCTTTATAAATGTCAATCCAGACATGAGGGGCCAAGATTGGATCATGTGCCAACCTGCTAGACTAATGACAGTGGCCAAAAGGATAAGGGGCTGTGGTCAGCATATGCCATGCACTGCTTTTGAGGTATTTTTTTAAATTCATTTTTATTTATGCTTACAAGAACTGGGGTGTAGGCCAAAGATGTGGGGGGCAGAGTGGTGGTGGTGAGAGGATTCGCTAGAGACAGAATGGGGAGCAGAACAGGCGGATCTACTGAAATACACTGCTGAGGGGAGCATTGGGCGAGACAGGAGAGGTCTGCTGCACCATGAGGGGTTAGCTCCCTAGTGGGAAATGAAACTCATGCTACAGTAGCTGGCTATAGCTTGATAACCCTGAGACTTTAACTCCTGAGCCACCAGGGAGGCCCAGCTTTTGAGGTATTTTTCATAAGGAGGCCATGCAAACATGGCTTCTTTCAAAATAATTGAAATTCTTCTCAAATTACCAAGTACTGATTTGTGAATACCTCTAGGGCAGAATCTGAAACTTATTCACCTAGCTCCTCACAGAGCTCGGCACGTAACAGGTAGTCAATAGATTAATGTTTGATGAGCCACAATAAAGTATGATCAAGAAATCAGGTGTGTAGCTTTTTTTTTTATTATTTATACATACAAGCTGGGGTACAGGCCAGAGGCGTAGGGCAGCGAGAGGGTTCACCAGAGACAGAGCGGGTAGCAGAACAGGCAGATCAGAAATACACTGCTGAGGGGAGCAGCGGGCAAGGCAGGAGAGGTCTGCCGCACCATGTGGGATTCTCCCCGGCCGGGCATCGAACTTGTGTCGCCACTGCCGACAGCTCCACAGCGCAGTGCTTAGCCGCTGCGCCACCAAGGAGGCCCAGGTGTGTAGCTTTTAAATAGAAATTTTAAATAGAAATGACAAGTACAATACAATCCATGGGTAGCTCATAGCTGTTGTTAGTAAAATGCCTTACAGAAAAATCACAAAAATATGTGCTTGTCTGTCAAACAGGAAGCAAGCAAACTGAGGTGACTCAGAGCAGGGAGAAGGGCAGTCCAAGTTCTCAGGGGTTCACACTGAGAAACTAAGGATGTTGCTCATTAGAGTATAATTTCAGAAAGAAAGTTTTTAGCTCCAGCATTTTATTTATTGATTTCAACTTCAATAGTTAAGACTTTGCTGTTCTCGAGTCAAAGGCTTTGATGTTTGAAAAATAGTCAAAGATCTTGGATGCTAAAGATCCAGCGATAAGACACCATTGATCTAATCCATGGCTTTATAGTTGAGCTCCAGTCCAGGACTAACAGCCAATGGGCGCAAAGGGCAAGTCCTACAGATTCTTCCCACCCCAGTATTGTTACTTGTAATGTGGAGACATGTAGATAATGGTTACAGCATTGGACAATGGTGAAGAGAGAGGCTTTAGGCAAATTTAGGGAATTTTGTCATATATAAAAGCAATAACCTACTAATCTGTGGAGAAAATTTCATTCAGTTGTGCCTTTGGCAAAATATTGTTGAGTATCTACTGGGGCTGTGTGGTGACTGCTACAGATACAGGGAGGAATGGACTATTAGTCACCGAGGAGTAACTAAAAGATGTGTCAGAGAGACAGGCAGGCGAAGGGGTGAATTATGAGAAAAGGAGGAATCCACAAGTAGTGTGGAATCACACAGGATGGCCAGGAAAGCCAGAGGCCATCGAGGACGGGGGTGTCCATGCCCAGTCGGGACCCTTCTCATACCTTCCTCATCCCCATATCAACTAAACCCTCCTCAGTGCTGACTGCTGAATCAGGACTGACAAAGTTGAGACAAACCTGAAGTCATTCTTGTCTTCATCTGCTCAGTTAGAAAGGCCAACATGTGAGCCAATCACTGCCCTGGAAGGTGGTTAAGTGGCATAATAGGGCTGCAAGAAGAAATTCCATCTTCCATCATGCATTACTACCCACAGTCAGCAAACTGGGTGTATTATTACCCATAATGACACCCACCACCAAACTTACAAGAAACACTGGTTCACTTCCCTTTTTAATTAATGTTTTGATTAAACTCATCTCCTCTCTAGGCTAACATTTTCTACTGATAAAGTAGTTAAAAATTTTTATTTCCAAAATATTTTTGCTGCTTTTAGTAAAAGGAAAGGAGTGTAAAAAATATGTATTTTTTTAATCTAAGTTGCTTATTCTCTAATGATTAAAGCAACAATTAGATTTAAAACTTTGAGGGTGGGGTCAGAAGGATCTAATCAATGAATAGTTGATGTTTGTTACTTTCAGTAATCTGTCTTTCAATATGGTATGCTGTGTCTGTAAATATACATTATATACACATGTAAAAATATGTGTAAGTTGTAACTCAATAAAAGTAAAAATGCATTGTACATTAGATTTCAAAAAAGGAGTTCCATACATTCACAAATAAATCAACCGGGCTTTTTGTGCGTAGCATATATTGAAATCTCAGAAACTCTCCTAGTTATAATAAAAAAAAAAAAAGCAGTTGTTCAAAAAGCATTTGACTATTGGTTTTCAATCTTTTTGTTTTTTGTGTGTGAATAACGTTCAGAGATAGAGAGCCCCTGAAAGATATTATGAAAGCAGAGCGAGAGCTGGTAATGTTTTTGCCACTGAGGACAGCAAGGGTTCTGGGATGTCCCCACAGGTGGCTGGGGAAGGCCACTTGTCTACCACAGGGCTTAACGTTCCTGACTGCCCTCACACTGGCACAGGGTCACCTCTAGAGAGATGCTGCATGCCACCTTTCTCTCAGAAGCAGTGGAGGATTTCCTGGAGCTGAGGCTGGCAAAACTCTCAGTCAGGTCCCTGAGCAAACTCTCAAGTGAGAAGCCAGACTTAGCCTTTGAGACCTAGATCTAGGAGCAAACAGACAGGGGGGTTGGGTCTTTTCCTTTCAGAACTGCAAAGTCATTCCCCAAATCAGAATAAGACACAATGTGCTCATCACATACACACACGGTTCTGTAACTAAGTGATGGATGGTAACTAGACTTAAGTGGTGATGATTTAGTGGTGTATACAAATACTGACTCATGATTTGGCACACCTGAAACTAATGCAGTTAGAGGCCAATTATACCACAAAATTAAAAAATATAGTGTGTTTGCCTTTTTCTTTGGAAATGATGTCTTAGAATGATGAAAAATTTCTCAAAAAACACGAGCCAGCAGCCTACTGAATTCCTGCAGTGGAGGCCGGCCCATCACCGGGTTTCTGGGGCCTCTGGGAAGGGAAACGCAGCAACTGTGCACAAGAACACACAATGAAGAGCGTCCACATTGCCACACAGGGCGATGGTTTTTATTATTTTCACTAAAACAGAATAACGAGGAGTCTCACAAAGACTCTTTTCCTTTGGGTGTTGCTGCTTAGTGGTCGCTTTTCGAGGAAGAGTCTATTGTTCCCTCTTTCCATAGTAAGAGCAGAACCTTCTGGAAAGAGGGTATTGAGAGGCTTGTCAATCAGATTTTTCTCCTTATATTTAGGAAATTAGTCTCACTATGGTCTACAGATCCAAGCCAGGCTTTTCACATAGGCTTTAAATAATCATTTCCCATTTTGAGTTTCCCCACCTTTTCAATCATTTATACAAAAGTTCATATGCATTTGAGAAAGACTTAATCCACTTTAAAATGCTTAAAATGTACTTGGTCCTTATCATTTATGCCATGTCTGCTTCTGGGATGTTGCTTAAAATGTGTACAATAAAGCCCTATTCTAAAACTACGCGCCTAGGACTAAGTTGAGGGAGAAAATAGTTATGACAAGAATGTAAGATAATGGCTTTCTCTGAGCAGAAAGCTTGGCGCCAGCTTTCTTAACAAAAAGGAAACATAATAGACCTGGTGGAATGTAAATACTCTTTTTTGCCACACTCCTAAATTGGATTATATCACTCTAAGAACCGTTAGTTCTTCCACTTAGCAGAAAGGATATAATTTATTATGTGTCAAGAGCTGAACAACTTTTTGTGTGGATTGATGGATTTGAATGGAGAATATTGCCAAAAAGGCCATAGATTTTGAACCAATAAATGAGGAGTGAGACCATGAGGAATGTTTCTCGGCCAGAAGTTACAGGCATCCTTGTGGCCATGAAACAGAAAGGTCAGAATCAAGGAGACTCAGAAACTCACTGTAAGGTTCTTCTATTTTACTGAATGAACAGTGTCGGCGCCAAACCCTTCCCAGGCATTAACGTGTAAACGTTCTTCTCCCCCTAGTGCTACCAGTGGCTGAAAGAACGAATTGTAAGTGAAGAAGGGAGAAAACAGCAAAACAAGCTGAAGGACCTTTCCCCCATCGCAGAGCGGCTGGGATGCACACTACCTCAGCTGGCTGTTGGTAAGAAATTACGAGAAGGCAGGAGGGACTATAGTTGCAGAAGACAAGGTTTTTTTTAACCATTGATCCACACTCCTGTCATGAAAGATTATTTCTTGTAGGGCCAGACTGGTTGAGGCATAAATGCCTGGTAAATACCAACTAAAATGAGATTTCCAGAGCCTCCGCCGGGAAACAAGCTACTTGCAGGGTTAAGGGGTGGCTTCCGCCTCATGCACCTGAGCGTGCTTGTGAAGACGTATTCTGATGTGCAGCTGCTGGTGCGTTTGGTTAGATTCTAATTATCTACACGTGTTACCTATGAACATTATTCTGCTCATGTGCGAAGACCTTAAAAGGCCCAAGCATGTTAACAGCTTAAGGTCAATGGTGAACAGGGGCCTCCCTGGTGGCACAAGGGTTAAGTCTCAGCACTGTGAAGCTATCAGCAGCTGCAACACATCAGTCAATCTACCTGTTTTGCTCCCCACTCTGTCTCCGGTGAATCCTCTCACCCCACCCCCACACCTCTAGCCTACACTCCAGCTCTTGTATGCATAAATAAATAAGTCTTTAAAAAAAATGGATGGTAGGGCTTCAGCAAAGACATCCACCATTCATGCCTATAGTTATTCAACACATCTAAGAAGCACCTGCAATCTGCAGGTCCTCGGCTGCGTGCTGAGCATTCAGTATAGAGCTGAGCACATGGAGTTGTGGAAGTAAATATAGAGGATCCCAGTGTAGCAGCCTGAGATGGGGAAGGTGTTTGGGAGAAGGCAGACCCCGTGGTGGCAGATGTTAGTGAAGCAAAGGGATTCAGCAGGCAAAGGGGCATATCCCAGGTCAAGGGGGTGGCTTGACCTAGGGACTTGACAGGGAGAAAAAAAACTGTAATGTTTGGGGATGCAGAGGATTTACAAACAAGGCAGCGAGCGAGGAAAATGAAGCTGGTCAGGCTTTTATGCCTTTGGCCTCTGTGGCTATCACCTGCGGCCTCGAACTTGTTAACATGGAGGGTCGTGGGCGCAGGGCACTCATGCCTGACTATGGACACCTGAGCCCATGTTCAGGTACGTGTGCGCATGTGCAAGTGTGCACACCTGAGCCTACAGGTCAGGTATATAAGAGCGGGTTAGTCAGGGGCAGTTTCAGCAATGGCTATGAGAGGGTGAGCCCACGAGAGAACACCAGAGAAAGCCCAGGGAAGCAGCGTATAGAGATTCGCGTGGGGTGGGGGGCTCTGGCTGCCGTCTGCCTGCTGGCTTATTTCCCCTGCTGTCCACTAAAACCTGTGAAAATGATGCCAAGGCCTCCAAAATTCTCCAAATTGCTAGAAGTGATGGTGAACCTACCTGACCTAGGGAGGTTGCAAAAGAAATGTGCTGGGAGGCAGGTTTTTGGGGTGAAAAATAATAGCTGCACCCTGGATGATGATTCCATCGGGAGTACCTAAAAGTTAGCCAGGCAAGGTGACAGGTCAAATTTGCATCTGGAGAAAGTGCTGCTGGATGTGAAAAAGCTGTAGGGGCGAGAGATAAACAGATAAGAGGCAGGAAAACCAGCAGTGCGGGAGACAGGTCCTGGAGTCTGAATAACAGCAAGAAGCAGTTGACGTTGGGGTGATTCCTGGAGGGCAGTTCCCCCACTCACACAGCAGGCTACTATCCAGCAATAAAAGGAAATAAGGAAATGGCAAACATGTTACAGGGCAGCCCCGATATAAAATGGGTACCTGTCTGTGGGTTCTCACCCGTGTGCTTAAAAGGGACTTAAGACTCAGCTGCAGATACAATAAAATTTAAAAAAGGGTTTATTTACAAAAAGGGAAGGGAAAAAGATAAAGAATAAATTGGTGAATGCGTCCTACCAGTTCCGCTGAGCTGGAATCTCAGTGGCGCACTCAAAAACCTGGCGATCAGCAACCGAGAGCAATAGAGAGGCCAAAGCTCACTGTCTGGTCTAATATACCAAAACACCGTTGCTTAACTCCACCCTCAGTCCTCAGCATCCTTCCTTCAGTGATGATGGCATTATGGGATTCGTAGTCCTAGGAGTCTTGGATCTCTCTGGCTTTAGGTGGGGATGGGGTCCTGGGACACTCCCCTTTCCTGAAGACCACCCTCTTACAAACAGACACCTGCCATAGCATGGGTGAACCCCACAAACACGCCAGTCAAAAAAGTCAGACAAAAGACTCGATTCCATTTAGATAAAAAATCAAAAATAATGCACCTACAGGGGCTCGCTGGTGGCATAAGGGTTAAGTCTCAGCGCTGTCACCTGATCGTGGCCAGGGAGCTGACCCACAGGCGCAGCAGACCCCTCCTGGCTCGCCCCGCTGCTCCCCTCAGCAGTGTGTTTCAGTACATCTGCCTGTTCCACTCCCCACTGAGTCCTCTCACCCCGGTACGTCTGGCCTACATACAAAAAAACAAAATACACCTATATGGGCACAAAATAGGTTAGCGGATTCTTGGGGTTGGGGGCAGGAATGGGATTAACAATTTTTACATGAAGGATCTTACTAGAATGATCGAAATATTCTAAAACTGATTTTAAAACAGTTGCACACGTGATCATATATGAAATATTACTGGACTGTACCCTAAAATGGGTACATGTTTTCGTATGTAAATTTAAAGGCTTTTTAAAAAAAAAAAAAAAGCATAGTCCCTGCATTAGCAACTTCAGCCTCACCTGGAAACGTGTCAGAAATGCAGATTCTCAAGCCCCCCAGGCCTCCGGAGTCAAATGCTGAGGGTGCACCTAGTAGTCTGTTTCCCAAACCCTCCAGGTGACGCTGATCTGTGCTAAAATTTGAGAACCACAGGATTAGAGAAATATTTAGGTGGTTAATCTAGACTTGGCAACTAAAAGGGAACTTGGGATCAGAAAAGAACAGCCCAGGTGTCTGGTTCGGAAGACCCAGCTGCTGGCGAAGCCCCCAGTGGGTTTGGGAACACCAGAGGCACAGGCTAAGTAGGGAGTAGCAAGAGGTGTGCTGTGGCTGTGGAACAAGGGTGTCCAAGAGACCCTAAACCTGTGGCCTACAGGAACACCCTGCTGCAGGCCGCTGTGCTACCTTAATGACAAGGGGGTTCCTGGGCATGTGGCTTCTGACCCAGGAGGAAGGGGGGATGGGATTCAAGGAAGGAGAATCAGGTCCTCTTAAACTAGCCTTTCAGGAATTTAAAAAGGGACGAAGGGTGGGGCAGGAATTGGGCTGGTATGAAGGGTCAGAGGTGTCTGATTTTAGAATGGGAGAAATTTGAGCATGTTCTGTTGAGAGAGAGAGAGAGGATAGGATGAAATGAATCCAGGAGGTGGGGAGAGGGAAGAGAGGGCGGCAAATGATGACTCAAATCCAAGGAAGCAAAGGGAGATGATGGACACAGGGCAGCTTGACATTGGACTGAAGCAGCACATACCATCCTCTGAAATGAGCGCTGTGGTTGTGTACTTGTGGGAGTCAGGGAATATCCCAAATTGATGGACTTAAATTTTCTAAAGGAGGAAGGTCAGCTGCTGAAAGAGAGGGATAGGCGTTAAATGGGGTTTCAGGACAGTGCTTGCTCGTAAGTCCGAGGAAAGAGAGGCATGAGGGTTTGAGGGTCAGTGAGGGTAAGCAGATAATCAACACGGCACAAAACCTGTGTTGGGAAGAAAGGGAGGCCTAAGAGGCTTGACAGGTATCTGGAAACAAAGGACCCAGAGCCAAATCGCCTGGGACTTCTAGATACCAGATGAGGGAAAATTGAGAGTATGAAAAAACAGGACTGTGGGCCCAGATGGAACGGGACTCCAGGCATCCGCCAATGAGCAGTGTCAGATGTGGAAGGAGCAAGAATGTGCTCCTGGACAGGCACAGGGATTGGCTGCCCCAGCAGCTGGGGTAAGAACTCATTAAAAGGCACAGGAAGCTGCAACTCACAATTCTAACGCACATTCTCCCCAGTCCTTCCTCTCGACAGCGACAGCTGGTGTGCCTGAGGTTTTCAGTTCTGAAGTTCACTGTCTATCCACCCCTCTTCTGCCCCCCCAGAGTTAATACATTTGGGTTGCCACGTTGGTAGCTACAGGCGGTAGTTACAAGCAAACCGACCATCAGAAACGCTCTGACATCCTGACCCGTGTTCTCTCTCCCTAGCTTGGTGCCTGAGGAACGAGGGTGTGAGCTCTGTGCTCCTGGGATCCTCCACTCCCGAACAGCTCATCGAAAACCTCGGTGCCATACAGGCAAGTGCCCAGCCCTTGCCAGCAAATGCCAGGGAATGTCCCCAGGCAACCTCCTGTCTCTCCCACCTCTGTCCATGTTACAGCTTCCAAGTTACGTGAAAGCTCCTTCAATAGGCAATGGGACCCCTGTTCCAAATGGGGTTGGAAGGGCAGTGGGACACAGACACAAGAAGCCACAGAGCTTCACAGCACATGGGTCCAGGGTGTCCTCATGATCTCAGAGTTTTCCTCTCAGAAGATTTGTTTCCTGGACAGCACGTCCTGGCAAGCTCCTGCGTTATACCTGACGAGCGGGTTGCAGGGCCTGGCCGTGAAAGCCTGCTTAGCCGCCTGCTTGTAACGTAACAGCCATAGGACAAGGGATACAAACGTTCACTGGCTATTTCCACGAACACTTCTTGCCGACCAACAGTCAACAGTGTGCCATCGCAGCACCTAGGCCCACGTAGTCTAGCTGCCTGTCTCCCGCTGGACCGGTAGCTCTCTGCGCTCAGACGCCTGTCTGTCCTGCTTCTCCACCAATTTTCCTGTTCCCAACTGATTACATGGCCTTTAGTCAATACTCAAGAAATAGCTATTGAATATGTTAACCTTTGCCATGTTTTGAGAAAAATAAGCTCTATTTTGGAGTTCCAGAATCGCATCTCTCTGGCAGCAAATTTGGGGCACCTATCCCCACTCCCTCCCCTGCTGGGATAGTCTGAGACCCAAAGCAGTAGATTGAGCCTGCAGTTGTACCACAGAGTGCCTGCAGGGGGCAGTAGGGGGGAAGAGGGGGATGTTCCTGGGAGTTCTAGCTAAGAAGGGTGAGTGTGGCAGCTGTTGTGGCCATTTCCTCCTTTTCCTCCCCAAAAGGCCACACCTCATTTTTTGGTGGGTCCCACTCAGCACTGTCAAGGGCCCCAGAAAGGAGCACGTCCACTACCCTTGCCTTAGACACCTGCTGAAACAGCAACATTTCCCTCTTACTCACAGGGGACCAGAAATGCCTGCCTGTTCTCCCCTGCCCTCCCATGCCATTCCTAAAACATGCGCTCAGCCAGTTACCTCCCCAAAAGGAGATAGAGGTGGGGAAAAACTTTATTAAACTTAAAATATTAAAAGTTCCTCTTATAGAATAGCCCAGAATATGCTGGGGGGGGAGGGGGATGGTAGACCTCCTTCGCCACATCACTTTTCTTGGGCTCCACAGCAGTGACCGTCTCCACCTGCCTGTGCCCAAGTCCCCGGTCCCAGGCTGACACCTGGTTCTGTGGCTTCCCTGTCCTGTGAGGAGAGTGCGCAGCCTATGGAAGCGTCCTCAGCGGGCACACAGTGAGGACGGGTAGGGAAGAGCTTGTACACAAAACTGAAACCATGCAACAACCTCAGTCCCACTAATATGAAGTACTTATTCTATATCCTCCATTATTTGAGGCAGAAAAGGTACGGAGATAAGAACAAGATCCTGCCCTCAAGGCAGGACTTGAAAAAAAGAGAGTTAAGAAACTTATTCCTTAATTCACTCCACTGACTTTTGGTGTCTACTATGTACCAGGCACTGGGGATCCCACAGGAAACAAGATATTCCAACCTAGTGGGACAGGTACTTACACAGATAAAACCTTCTGAATTGTTGGAAGGGTTATTAAGGCAGTCGAGATGGTGCTATAATGAAGATGAATTGAGAAATAGGCCTGGCAGAAGCCCCGACTGTGACAGGTATATTCTGAACCTGGATGAGGACACAGCCCAGAAAAGCCAGGAAAGTACATTCCAGACACAGAGAGCAGGGCACACACCTGAGCTGGGAAGGCTTTTTCCAGGCGCTGCCAGCCTAAGGCTAACGTGGTCATATGTCATGAGGGAAGAGCAGTGGGAGCCCCTAGTGGAAAGGCAGGCAGGGAAAAGACCCCCAGGACACTAGAGGGGTGAGTTCTGTTCTACATAGATCAATCCTTTGGCGGGTTTAGGGAAAAGCAGGACATGCTGCTAGTTTAATGTTTAAAGATGGCTCTAACAGCTGGGCGTGCAGAAGGGGGGAGAGGCAGTTCTCTTGGTGGCCCTGTGGGTGCAGAGGGTGAGTTGCCTAGGTTCAGGGAGAGAGAAGCAGCACAACTTGCTAATGGCTTAGTAAGGAGTGGGGAACTGTGGATTCTTACTGGGCAAACTCAGGGATCCTGGCCACCACCTTGGGGAGCTGGCACTCCCTGGGAAGGCTGAGAAGGGGAACTCTGGGCTGTGGGAGGATTCCAGGTAGCTAAAAAGTAAACTTCAGAGGAAAACGTCTTCCAAAGTACTCTGTCCCAAGCAAGACCGTCTGTAGCAGAATCAGGCATCAAGCTCAAAGGCAAGAGAAAGTGCCATTACCCAAGCAGGAAAGTGTTACCCTGGGGGCTTACCAGCCCTCCCCTACGTGCCCTCTCTCAGCTCCCAGCACTGAAGACTCCACCCAAGGCATGCTGTTACTAGGGCCCTAGGGTGGCTGGGTTTCCAGTAGTGGAGGGACTGGCTGCAAAAGGATGGAAAGTCTGAGTGCCAGCAATTGTCAGGAAAGAACATTTCTAGTGGCTCAGGAAGGCAGCTGCTCCAGGGTCTGAGATATGCCTGCAATGTGCATAGAGCAGAGGGGCCGG
The DNA here is from genome assembly GCA_004024925.1 of Scalopus aquaticus. Taxonomy (NCBI): domain Eukaryota; kingdom Metazoa; phylum Chordata; class Mammalia; order Eulipotyphla; family Talpidae; genus Scalopus; species Scalopus aquaticus. The sequence continues at coordinate 4,264 of PVIJ01014401.1, read as the reverse complement.
AGTCCCAGCGGGGAGAAATTACACTGTGGGTGGGGCACCCACCCCCTGCACAGCCGTCCCCTCCTCCCCGCACCCCCCCCAAGGTGGGAAGAAGTGCCTCCCTCCCTCCACCCTGCCAGCCTGAACCCGTTCCTGTTTTATTCAAGTTTTCTGTTTTCACATTTTAATGGCTTTAATCTGAAATTTATTTCAGTGTAACGGAATTTTTTTCCTCACATGGCTAACCCACTGTATTTTAGACACAAAACTTTCCGTTTCTAGACTGGGGGCTCACTGTTGCAGTCTCATTTTAAACAACACACTAGTTTAGATCTTGAGACTGCAGTTAGTGAGACTTCAACACCCCCGCTGGCCTCAGAGAGGAAACAGTTAACCAGAACCAGATTCTCGGGCCAAGGAGCTCCACTGTTTTGCCAAACCCTAAGGCTTCTCAAGAGGACACTTGAGTGGAGACAGTCACCCTGGCCAGCATGGCTGTGGCAGAGGAAGCGTGAGGCCAAACCCTCAGAAACGGTCATGACTGTTCCAGTCTCCACACAGGGTCAGACTATTCCTGCCACAAAGTCTGCCTTTGTCCCTTGTCTTGTGGTGCAATGCGTGCCCTTGGCCCACCGCTCCCGGGAAGGGCTAGCCCTGGATTAGCTCATCCTTCCTCGGGCTCCAACTGGCATGTCCATGACCGTAACTCACAAATCTTCATAATTCCCATTCCTGCTGCTATGACCAAGCTCCCCAGTGGCACTGCCACCACATCCAGGTCATTTCCACATACAAGTGGCAGGCACCTGTAGCTTCAACATGTCTTGCTCCAAATTCTTGTACTCCAGTCTACACTGGTTTCCAGTCTCAATGATCTATACCAAAATTATTCCCGTCACTCAGTCCAGAATCCACCCACATCCTCAAAATACCTGATTCTTTTCTACTCCACTGCTGCTCTCCTGGTTAAGGCTCTTCACGTCTCTGGCAAGAAATGGAAGCCATTTGTAATGAGTCCCACTTCAATCTTCTCAAGTCATCCTTCAAATTACCTCCAGGTGTCTGATTGGATCACTTCCAGAGGAGAAATCCTAAGGGTTCCCAACAACCTACAGAGTAAAGTCCTAACTCCTTTAAATGGCATTCAAGTTTTTTCACTCTTTTTACCTCAATTTCCCTTTCCACTACTTTGCCACCCCTGTACCTCCACAACTCACTCACACTTCATCACTCCATTGTATCAACACTTTTCTTGCTAGTCTACCTATCTGGGTGTGTAATATCTGCCAATCCTTTACCAGGGCTCTGCCTGCCCCCCAAAATCTCTCCTTAGCCTCTGGCCCTGTGCTGTCCACTGCCATAACCTTTGCCACGTGTGGCCACTGAGTGCATGTAAAGTAGCTAGTCCAAGTAGACATGGTGGTTAAGTGTACACTGGATTGGAAAAACACAGTACTTTAAAAAATGTAAGACTGGGCCTCCCTGGTGGCGCAAGGGGTTAAGTCTCAGCCTATGAAGTTAGCAGCAGCCACTGCAGCACAAGTTCAATCCCCAGCCAGGGAGCTACCCACATGGCACAGCAGACCTCTCCTGTCTCTCCTACTGCTCCCCTCAGCAGTGTATTCAGTAGATCCTCCTGTTCTGCTCCCCACTCTGTCTCTGGTGAATCCTCTCACCCCCCCACACCTTTGGCCTACACCCAAGCTCTTGTGTGCATAAATAAATAAATCTTTTAAAAAATGTAAGGTATTTTAATTTTCTAAACTGTATATTGAAAATATTTGGGGCAAAATGGAGTAAAAATATGTACCAATCCTCCATGATGTGGCCATTAGAAAATCTGAAATTACGTAAGTGACCAACACATTTCAACTGGATAGAGCTGTCCCAGATAGTCTATATTTCCATGAGTATTCTTTTATACCTTATGCCTGCTTTTATACAGTCAACCAATAATTAGGAGCAACTACTATGGGCCAAGCACTTTTGTACACTGGAGCTTTAAGTCAATAAAACTAGGTCTCTAACATCTAAGCTCAGTCTGGTGAGGAGCTTACATTCCAGTCATAGCTCATGTGTTACACAAGTCTACATAGCTCTGCTTAATATTGAAGCAAAGAATAAATGATCAAGTACAAATTGCATCTCTTGCACTTCTGCTCTCAGGTTCTCCCAAAGATGACATCACATGTGGTAAATGAGATTGATAACATATTGCGCAACAAGCCCTACAGCAAAAAGGACTACAGATCCTAAGGTGATGCATGAGCCCTGGAGCTGCATGGTAAAAATAGTGGTATTACCGGCACAGAAAGGTGTCACTAGCCAGTCCTTTGAATCACTTAGCAGCCTGCTGCTCAACCTCTAGTGTCCCTGGATTCTGAGGTGTCTGCTGTCGCTACCACTGTGCATCTGAATTATGAGCACATCTGGAAACTCACAACCAGGAAAATCCATTCTATTTTCTTACCTTGGACTGGAGTCACCTGTTCTTGCATTGCTCTGTACACCTCATGCTTATGCATTGGAGAGTATATAGGGGTGAAGATGCATTACCTTCAGTCATTTAGTAATTTAAAGAAGGCTGTCAGAGATATTTTTCAAGTGAACAAGATCCACAAGTGCAATGTGGACTGAACCAGAAAGAGGACGCCATCTTAACACAGAAGTCTTGCTTGAAGAATAAGCAGAAACAATTTTACTTTTTTTTCTGTTCTCACATTCATGTTAGCAAGAGTTGTTTCATTTATTTAATAAACCAAAATTCCTAGGTTTTTGCTTTAAAATATTCACTGTAGCTTGGCCCCAAGAATGGCCCTATATAGCAATTTATCCAAGGTATCTACTAGAACTCTAATGCTGCTATGTCCACTTACATGAAGAGATGGCAAAAGAATGAACACCCCAATCTTTAGTAGAGATATTAAGGTTAATTTATGAAAGGGAGAATTACACTGCTATGGAAACTGCTTGGAATAAAATGTACCTGCAATGAAGTGTTCATGTTTTACTACATTTTACTAAAACCTGCTTAATACTTTTGACTGCTTGTGCTTGTAGACATAGCTTCTGCAAGTTTAAATATTTGAGCTTTAAAAATAAATATACATATGCTCAGTTTTCTAAGTCAACCTGTAAAATACCCAGAAAGGCAAATGTTTGCTGTTTAATTAGCACTGGGATTTTACAATATAATGCCTGGTATTTTTGAGGAGTTATTAACATGAAAGTGAATCATGGGCTTTGTGAAAAAATGCTGTCAGTACTCAATATATGCTGGGTCAATTAACTAGCCCTATGAAAAGTAAACGTTTCAGAACTTCCTGATTCTATAATCACGTTATGTACACTAACTTATATGCATGAAAGCTCTCTGCATGGATTAAAGGGGCCTGGCCTTGTTACACTCAGAAGCCATGTAGTCCTGCCAATCCCGGCTCTTCCCCACCCCCACCATGAATACTCCACTTATTCCACTGAAATTCTGAGAATATACTGTGTGTACCTGTAAGAAGGGAGAAAAAAATTTTTTTTTTGGGGGGGGAGGGAGGAGGCTGGTCCTGTATTTCCATTCAGACACCAGAGCATGTACAAAAATTTAATTTTCTGACCAGCAGATCCCTTATTTAGAAATCACTTTGAGACTTAAAGAAGAAATATACTATCTGCTTAAAATATTCTTTTCTGCCATCATTTCCAGGTGTGTATTTCATGGTTAAGTTCTAAATCTTAAAACGTTCATGTGAAATAGTAACAACTTTTCTTTCTGATTACTACTACCTGTATTTTAATAGGAGGAAAGTGGGAGTTTTAACCATGAGTATGAATAACGATGGAAATGGATCATTTTTCAGTTGTTCATTGTGTATTCAATCAACCCAACTGTGTAAAAATGAGCTGATGTTGTTCTAATTGGAACTGTAATTTACCTTATTTATTTGCTCAGAGTAATAAAAGCATTTTGTGCATTTAATCTCACAAGTTTTACCTGCTCTTTCATTGTGTGTGTGTAGCCAGCTACATAAAAGAGGCAATAAGCATGTAATTATCCATGCAGGTAAGGTGCACTGAATGGTGCCTAGCAAAACAGTGGTGTTCAGAAGATTTAAAGTACAATTCAAAATTTTTTCTCTTACTAATGCAGAAAATTATCAGCTGCTAAAGGTATTTTACTTGGTTTTAAAAATGCTCTTGTACTAAGATTATTCTCAAACTCAAAGAATCTGCAAATCAAAACCAAATACAAACAATATTGCTAGCTGTGGGAATGAGGGCTTTGTTTTTT